>JAKJXP020000025.1:84488-145445 GCA_022225965.2 Diatrype stigma | reverse complement strand
GCTCCGGGAATTTGCCTACCTGCCCCCCCCCCCCCCCCCCCCCCCCTATGTCCGTTTCGCCGTCGCTACTTCGCTTTGTCTGTCTGTCCGTTCGCGGCTAACACGGCGCGTACTTATCTCATGTAGGTAAGAAGCGGGCCTACGTAACATAGTTGCGTCCCCTGCCTACCTCCTACTGACTAACTACTCATGCTGGGGAGAGGAGACGGGAAGGGGGGTTCTGGTCTCGAGTAAGAAACTACCCCCGCGAAAAAGGTTGACTGTGTCCGCAAGTGTTCGCATCATCATCATCCTCATCCTCATCACAGATTGGCAGAATGACAGATGGGCTGCAGATTGGTAAGGCGGTCCTGCGATGGATCTGCTTAATCCCGTCGGTAACTAGCAGCCGTGTGGGACTGTGTTTTTTTGTTTTGTTTCGGCATTCCGAAATTCATCCCCTTCCATAATACTGATTAGTTAACTAGCGGTAGTTATTAACTAGTGCGAAGCTCTTCTGGCTGATTAATCATTATGCGTTGATTGATATTGTCGTCGACTTCTCTCTTCCTCTCCCTTCCCGTCCTGCTTTGTTGCATCGCGGATTGTCACAGGAAGAAGAAAAAGTTCTTCGTCTTTGCAGCCGTCCCGTCCGTATTGTATAAAAAAACGCCAGGCAAGGAAGGATGTCGTCTTCGCACCCTGCGAAAAGCCCTCCCGACGCCTCGGGGCTCGTGATCGCCGCGGCTCGGGGCCCACCTGACTACGCCACCGGCGGCAACGAAAGCGGCGGCGGGGACAGCGGCGACAATACCGCCCGGGATGGCCGCGGCAGCTACTTCGCGTCGAACGGCGCCCTCCTCGTGAGCGACGACCCCCATGACTACGACCGGGATGAGGAGGAGAAGCGCCGCCCCCTCGAGGAGAGCCTCCAGCGGCAGCCGCACCGGAGCGTGGGGTTCTGGGATCCCAAGATGAACCAGGTCCGGAAGACTGTGATCAAGCAGTGGGCAGCAATGGGTAAGTTAGGACCCGGTCTCTCTCTCCCTTTCCCTCTCCCTTTCCCTCTACCTTTTCCTCTCTCCCCGTCTATCTAAGCTGTGTGTTTGGGTTGGTCACGTTATGAGCATGAACAACGCCCACACTGCCTTTTGATTCGGTGAGTCGGGCTATATATATATATATATATATATAGCGTATATACATACATACTTCCGGTCGGTTCGGTATCAGCTGAAACGGGGCTCCGGTCTTTTCGCAGTGACGTTCCTCGTATGCGCCATCATGGCGATCCTAGCGCTCTACTGGGCGGACCTCTTCGTGGTCGACCAGAAGCTGCGCAACCTGACGGTGCACGTGGTCGACCTCGACGGCCAAGCGGCGCCGTACAACGACAGCGCCAGCGCCATCACGCCGCTCGTGGGGCCGACCATGACGTCGCTCGCGCGGGAGCTCGCCGACGGCGACCAGCCGTCCCTCGGCTACGTCGTGGTGCCGGCCGCGGCGTACGGACACGACGCGCGGGCGGTGCGCCAGGCCGTCTACGACTGGGAGTGCTACGCGGCGGTGGTGATCCAGGCCAACGCGACGGCGCTGCTGCAGGCGGCCGCGGCGCGGGGCAACGCGTCGTACGACCCGACGGGCGCCGTGCAGATCGTGCTGCTGTCGGCCCGCCAGGAGGCCACCTACTACAACTACATCCTGCCGCAGCTGGAGGCGCTGGCGCGGGATTTCTCGGCCCGCTTCGCCGCCCGCTGGGCCGCCGAGCTGCTGGCCGACGGCGCGGCCTACCCGCGCGAGGCGCTGGCCCGCGCCCCCGCCGCCGTCAACCCGGGCGTCGCCCCCGTGCAGCTCGACCTGCGGCCGTTCCAGCCCGCTGTCGCCACGCCGGCCGTCTCCATCGGGCTCATTTACCTGATCATCATGGCGTTCTTCTCGTTCGGGTTCTTCATGCCCATCCACTCGGTACGTTTTCGGGGAGGGGGGAGGGAAGGAAGGAAGGGAGTCTTAAACTACCTAGGCCCAGCAAAAGCTTTGTTCGAAAGCTATAGTTTAGAGTTCTGTCATCCAATTCGTCCATCCCTACTATCTCTTGCTAGTGATCTTGAAACCCTATTAGGTTAAGGTTCACTAGAAGCGACTGAGAGGTGTGATGAGGTGGAGGCTAGGTTGGGCTGGGCTGGGCTGGCTCTACTTTACCTATTGACTGATAACTAATCCGCTGTCTCTGTTTTAGAAATACATCCAACCCCACGGACACCCTCCCCTCCACTACTGGCAGTACATCATCTGGCGGCTATGCGCCACGATCACGGCGTACCTCTTCATCTCGCTGGCGTACTCGCTCGTGTCGCTCGCCTTCCAGATCCCGTTCTGGCCCGGCCCCGCGTCGCAGACCGATGTCGCCTTCAGCGCCACGGCGTACGGGCGGGGTTCGTTCCCGGTGTACTGGATGGTAAATTTCGGTAAGTAGCCTATGTCCTGGAGCGACTAGCTATAGCTACGCTGCGGGCCTCCTTTTCCCGGCATGTTCAGGGAAATTGCTCCTGCACCCTCTGTGTGTCCTTTCTACGGGAGTGTTCTTCTGTCCAAGGCAATGGCTAACATCTGGATGATCCGCTTCTTCCAAATGACATAGTGGGCATGAATGCGCTCGGCATTGCGTGCGAGAACGTCGCGATGGTCATAGGGCAGCCATGGACAGCACTATGGCTGATCTTCTGGGTTATTACGAACGTGGCGACGTCCTTCTACTCGATCGAGCTGGCCCCTAACTTCTTCCGCGTAAGCAAACAACTTTCAGAGTCCATGGGAAATCTAGGAAGAGAGATAGCTAACCCCAAGTGTTGCAGTGGGGTTACGCCTGGCCGCTCTACCACGTCGTCATGGCCAGCCGTCAGATCCTGTTCGACCTGCACTCACGCATCGGCCTCAACTTCGGCGTCCTATTCGCGTGGGCTGCCGTGAACGTCACCCTATTTCCCTTCTGCTGCTACATCAGTAAGTCCAATTTCCACAGTTACCTGTATCCTCTCTCTGTGGTTTAGCTACAGTTGCTTGAGATCACTCGGAGCATCGTGGTCATGCCTAAGAGAAAGCAAGAGCTCCAAACAAATAAAGTCCATTCTTTCCCACTTCTCGCTGAAGCTGGAAGTATCCATAAAGAAGCCGGTTGCTGACTCCAGGTTTTTCTGCATTGCAGTGCGCTGGAAGATGGAGCGCGGGCAGCGCCGCAGCAGCGAGGAAAGGCAGGGCGACACCTACACTATCGACACCGGCGATGGCGAGAAGGTCGAGTACCCCAAGGAGAAAGGCGCCAAGCCTCCCAAGAAGAGACGTGGGTTCATGCGAGGTATGTGAGATGTGATGGGAGTAGGGGGTTGCTAAGGTTAGACTGGCCATTTGCGGGTGCTCACATTATCGTGGGATCTGTAGTAGGTCTTCGTTCCGAGAGAGATAAAGCATAAAACAATAGATATTGTGATATTGTATGAATATATACATATATATAATATATAACTACATATATAGAATAAATAAAAGTCCATGCTTATCAGCCCAGCAACCCGTACGTATCATTCCGTTCCGTAGTTCCGTAGGTATAATGCAACACGCACGATAACAAATACCCCAAACCTAACTGGTTCGTTAATCAAGATTGATAAACCTAGGAATATGAGAAGATCTTGTTTTTCTAGCCCGTGAAAAAGCAAACAGGGAAAAGACGAACAATAAAAAAAAGAAAAAGTAGTGGAAACAAATCCCACCACGACCCAAAAAGATAAATCTCATCATGCTCTTTCTCGGGGAATCGAACCCCGGCCACCTGCGAATTGCAGCAATTTGACAATTGTGACAAGCAGGTATCCTGACCACTAGACCAAGAAAGACGTTGGTGATTTGATTGGATGGTTGATTTTCTTTTGAAGTATTCGACACTATATGCACTAGATTTGGTTCTGTGGCTTAGTTTGGTTCTGATCAGTGGTTCTGATCAGATATCGGCTATATTAGTTAGTTGTCAGGTGGTTGTACGTTCTAACTAGCTAGGCACCTACTTCTACTTATAAGTCGAACTAACTTAACATTTATTACTTGATCCCTGCAACAAGTAATATATGATATTTCGTAATAGCTACCTATGTATATAGCTACGTAGTAATGAGCTACCTATACTAACTGTAAGTAGTATATGATGTTGATGTATTAGATAGCAGCTGGCAGGCAGCTCAAGAGGTCCAAGTGAAGCATAGCCTTTCTAGTGATATAGCCTATATAGGGTGGCTCTTGATGCTTCATTTATTAATACCATACAATCTTTCTATATGATGAAACAGGCGGGGTTGCAGGTGCCATTTGATCATGTGGGATTCCTTTCCGGCTAACTGCAGGCTGTGGCAAGGGATAAGCTTATATCATATAAGCAGGTTCGATGAAACATCATATCCCTCCTCACAGCACAATCAAATGAGATAAGCACTATGTAGTAACTATGGCGCAATAAGTAGAGTTGTATTGCTTGGAAAGCAGCATAGCGCTTGACCTACCTATCAGAAGATGTAGGAGGAGCTGTTACACAGTAACGAAGCTTTATACCTAAGATCGAAGACCCTCCAGGTTTCTGACCAGGGGAGTATGTACGTCCCGACAGGATATACTGCCTACCTAGGTACGTAGCAAATCCCCTGCCCATTACCTACCTACCTCCCTACCTACCTGACGATTCCGCCACGCCGACAATGACATGCACGACGCGCCTCGCCCTCTCGTCGCCGAGGAACGGGCTGTGGTCGCTCTCGAGGTCCACGACGTCGCGGCAGCCGCTGGCGGCCGCCCACGCGCGCTGCGCCGCCACGGGCACGGCCATGTCCCGCGTGCACACGACGTACGTCGACCGCCCCGCCACGTCCCGGTGCACGTCGGCCGCGACGAAGTGCACCGCCGCGTTGACGCTCGCCCGGCTCTGCGGCACCAGGTCCTCGGCCGCCCGCCACTGCTCCGCCTCCGTCGGCAGGCTGTTGTACAGCGGCACCACGCCCTTGCGCTCCGCTGGCATCACCGGCACGTAGTGCGCTCCCTGTTTGTTTTTTTTTCGTCATTCTTGTGCTCAGCGGCTGGTAGACGGGAGGGGAGAAGAGGGGGTTTGAGAAAACTAGGTAGATAGGTAGGCAACTGGCTCGGGGTTCTCGACCGAGGTGTAGGTAGGGAGTAGGTAACATACCTCTATCCGTCAGGTGTTGGGCGGTAGGGTGTCATCGCTGAGCCCTAGCGCCCCCAGCAGGCTGGTGCCGCGTTGCGCCAGCGCCACGGCCGCGATGTATACCATGGCCCGGATTCCGCCCTGGAGCCCGCGCGCCTTGCGCTCCGCGACCGTCTGGCCCTCGGTCACTGCAGCCGCTGCGATTCCGCCCTAGGTGAGTCGGTCAGTTCAAGTCGCGCCTCGCCTCGCCTCACCTGAATCCAGGGTCTCAGTTTCAACTGACCTGGCTATGGCCGACGACGACGGCCTCGCGGCCCTCCTTGTCGAACAGCGGCAGCAAGCTCTCGTGGATCCGCCGCACGTCGTCGACGTACGTCGTGCCGTTCACCGAGTCGTCGAGCCCCGTCGTGGGCATCGGCGGCGCCAGCACCGTGTACCCCTGTGCTCGGAGCGGCTCGATCAGCTTGCGATAGTAGATGGGCGGGTGGAACGCCCCGTGGACGATGACGATGATGGGTTTTGTGCTTGTGGTCGTCATGATGATGATGGTGGTGGTGGTGGTAATAGTGGTGAGGCGCCGGCAGGGTGAGTAATCTTTATCAGCCACTGAGCGAGTAAATAAATAGGGGTAGATAGGTGGGTTAGGGGCGGTCGTCAAGTAATAACTAGAGAAAAATAGATCGCTGACGGTGGGCTTCGAATGGGAAACGTCTTCTTAAGTAGTCCCCGTCCACGGAGTATGATCTTCTTGCTCCCGGTGCCTGCTAGTCATAGCTATTAACAGCCAAGGAGACGAGCTCGTTGCATCTCGCCGAGGAGCGCCGTATTTGGGCGGTAGACTAGATGACGTCAAAAGCATGCCACCCGTGATGAGCGAATTTCATGTTGCTGCTGCTGACATCGTAGTAGCTATAATCACGCTGCATTCAGTAGCTGCCGACCTCTTTTCGTGGTCCCCTCTCCAATGACAAGACGGTGTTTCTCTGTTCCTTAGGGAGTAGTACCAGTATAAGCTGACAAAGTACGAGGCATCCATCATCTATCTATTGAATATCACATTTGAGAATGTAATCCCGACACACGCTTCTTCAGAACTTCGAATTTAAGACCAAATGGTCATCACTGATATAAGTGCAAGCTCTTTCACAGATCATGTCCAAGGCACTTCCGGTCACATGGTATGAGAGAGAGTCAGAGAGAGTACGAAAGAAGGTTTCGTATGAAATTTCCTTTTTACAGACATAGCCGTGCTTCAAAGGACCGAGGCTCCATGAAATAAGTGGCTGATGTTGCAAATCGCCATCGTGCCCTCCAGAAGAAGCCGTGGTAATGGATGTGAACACGCCATCCTGCCCGAAGGCGCACCATCCGCTAATGTATGATGATCAAGCGCGTCGCCCGTGATGGTATATATATATACAAGCCCCCGCCGATCCGATAAGGGGGTAAACAAGGAACGGGATGCCTAATGCCATAGCCCATAATAAACGCCAAAACACCATGAGAGCGAACGCCCCCGGCGAAAAGCCTCTCAAATGCAATGCATGCATATGTACTCCGAAAGGAAGAAAAGAGGCGAGGGACAAAAGGAAGACAAGCCAGTCGACCGAAACAGAGCGCCGAGGATGGAACCGCCGTTACCAATCAATCAATCAAGTCAGTCAATCAGCGGCTCTCGTGCTCCCTAGCGCTGCTGTCGTAGGCGCGCGCGGCGGCCTCGAGGTTCTCCAGGCTGGAGCGGTCGCCGTAGGCGTCCTCGAGGGCCTTGAGCCGCGCGGCCGCGAGGCTGGCCTCGGCGTGCATGGCGCTGGCGGCGCTGGCGCGCGCGCGGAGCGACGACGCCTGCGTGCCGACGTAGTAGGCGAGGACGCCCACGGAGGCGGCGGCGATGGGTAGGCCTCTGCGGAGCGAAATGGTCAGCAAAAAATTTCCCCTTGAGAACCAGAAGTCTGTTCTCACCTTGCTGATAGGGGCAGCCGCCTGGGCACGCTCCTGGTCGCCTTCGCGACGGTCTGGGGGAAGTCGAAAACTGGGAGTGGGGAGCCGTAGGAGTTGGTCGTCATGATTGGAATATTGGGATATTATCCTCTTGTGGATTTTTGTAGGACTTGGTTGGCTGGTTGGTAGGTTGATTGATTGATGAGTTGATAGATGGTAATGCTGTATATAGATGGAGGAATGCTACATAGAATCTGAGATCTACTCTGTTGGGATCTAAGCATACATTAATATACTGGTTAATATACTGGCTTCACTTCACACCAGTGCTGCTCCAGCCTCCTGAACACATCCCTCCCCTCATTCTCATTACGAACGGTCCGTTGGTAATTCGCTGAAAGCATGTTCGAGGAAAGATTCGGGATGGATCTTGTTCGATGATGGGGTGATATCGCCCGGTCCCGGGAGGTGCCGCGCAGTCGCTAGTAGCCGCATAGCAGAGAGCCCTGGAGCGCTGGAGCCCAGTGGGCTGATCGGTCGCGCAGTGGTCGCAGCTAGGGGCTTGATGGCGGCCTAAAAATTCCGGACCACAGAAGTTTCCAGCGGCGCAGCGGCGCAGCGGCGCGGCTTCAGGGCTTGGATGGCTTAATAGCATTACCTCGTTAACTAGTACCTACCCGCCTATGCCGTAACTATGATATCCCCGTTTGCACGTGATGATCGGGATCATAGACTCTTGCAGTTAGCAGCCAGGCAATAAGCGCCTACCTCGCATTTTTAGGAGGTATCAGCTATCAGCACCCCCTTTCTGTCTGGCCAACACATTCCTACCACCTAACTAATTTACCTACACCACGTACCTACGCAGTTCGGTAGCATGTGAACTGGATCTGGATCCGCTACAATCATAATCATAATATGGTACCACCACCAGCACCAAAACCCACGCGGCCGCTCCAGAGGTTCGCCGCAGCTCTGTCGCAATGCTCAGCTGAGGTAAGTCATGGTTCCTCCAGCCCCGTCCCCCTCCCCGTCCCCCTCGCCCTCCTCCACTTAACCTCAGATGTAGTTATGTAATTACCAGCTGGCTGGCTAACAACCCCCTCTCTCCTCATCTCTCCCCTATTCCAGGCGGCTGTCTACGGGAAGTGCATCGCCGCCGATTACAACTCCGTGCACATGGACAAGTGCGCCGCCGAGTTCTCGAAGCTCAGGGAATGCTATCTGGTGGGTTGAATTGCTGCCCCCTCCCCCTTTCATTTCTAGACCTGAGAAATGAAAAACACTCCGTTTCCCCTTTTTCAAAAGGCATGCGTGCGTGCCATACAAGCAAACACACACTTACATTTTAGTACAGAAGGCTTGGAGCAAGACAAAACCATGACCTACAAGTAACCTACCTAGCTACTCTATATATGTAGGGTCTGTTACCATTGCACACCAGCGGGTCACTATATAGGTTACTTACTGGATACCTAATATGCATGCAGCGAGTATGGCGAGAACAACGAGGACAAAACGAAACAGCTCTTGAAAACATCAGATTCTATTTTTCCACATTGTCTTCATCGTAGACTTGTACATCAACATCACATCACGTGCTCAATAATTAAGCCTGGCCAATCTACGTGGTCTAGAAGAACTCCAAGGCTATATCATCGGGTTCGGATCTGTTTAAGCGCCCTGCCCGTCGTCTCCGTCTTTAGACCTATAGCTTAAGCAACCTCAACAGGAAAGTTGCCTTTTGCACCTCCTGCTCTTCCTCCGCGATCACACCTTCCTGCTGCTCCCTCGGGATCTCTCCCTCGACCTGCGTTACCTCGTGCTTGTCGACGGGCCTGCGCAGGACCTTCTCCAGGGTCTGGCGCTGGCTCACGAACACCTCCTCAATGCCGATGCTGTCCGGGTCCGAGAGGACCTTGTACTCCATCCTCACGTCGTCCGTTTGTTCCAGCCCGGCCTTCTTCCGGAGCCGCTGCACTCTGCTGATAATCTCTCTTGCCACGCCTTCTTGGGCCAGCTCGGGGTAGATGGCCGTGTCCAGAATGGTCA
This sequence comes from Diatrype stigma, assembly GCA_022225965.2. Lineage (NCBI taxonomy): Eukaryota > Fungi > Ascomycota > Sordariomycetes > Xylariales > Diatrypaceae > Diatrype > Diatrype stigma. The sequence continues at coordinate 136,276 of JAKJXP020000025.1, read as the reverse complement.
GGACGTCATCATCGGTGTTGACCTCGAGGTTGTTGGACACGCTCCGGTCCAGATCTCGCCGCACCACCAGATCTCCCGCTTCGAGTCTAATCCCATCAAGCACGATGAACTTGTCCTTGGTGTATTGCTTGACCTGTTCGCTTGTTACGCCCGGCAGCGCCTTCTTAACCTTGGCCATGTCCTTCTTCAACTTCTTACCAAGCACGGGCCAATCTGCCGTGACCGAGTATTGCACATTGTAGCTCTCTTCATCCGACGTCAGAACCAGATCGCGCACGTTTAGCTCCTCTGTGATGTAGTTCTCGAGAGCCTTGATATCGTCCAGGTATTCTTGTTTCGGGTGAAGAACGATGAGCGTTTTCAGTGGCGTCTTCAACCCAATGGTCCGCCTCTCTCGAGACACTCGGGCAAGCTCAATGACACGCTGCATGCGGCCTACTCTCCGCTCGATTTCGGGATCGAACAGTTCCTTCCGAACATCAGGGAATGCCAGGAAGTGTACGCTCCGGGGATCTTCCGCGCGCATGTCCTCAGGAATGTGAGGCAGAAGTCTCAGGTAGATGGTGTCCGTAATGAAAGGCGTGAATGGCGCTAGACCTCTACATAACGTGAAGAGGACTTCGAAGAGAGTGTTTAGGGCGTGGATAGTGTCGTCGATACCATACTCACCCTTCAAACGTCTGCGGTTGAATCTGATATACCAATTCGTGGTGTTGTCGATGAGTTCTAACAATCTGGGTACAACCGTGTACAGACGGTAGCCTGGGGGTTATTAGCACTTTTGCATTCCACCGTCGCATTTAGATAGACACGACTTACCGCTCATCTCCTGGTTGACGAATTGCAGCAGGCTTTGGCAGCTGGCGAGGATCCAACGGTCCATCACATTCGTGTTCGTACTCTCCATCTTAGGGTCGAAAACATAATCCTTGTTTTCAACCTTCTTGAGGAGAGCAACCTGTCCCTCGAAAAATTTATAGCTGTTCCATAGCGGGAGGAGCACCTTCTGTACAACCTCCTTAACACCCGTCTCTTTGAAACGTAGCGGCTCGGCCCTAACCACAGGCGAGTTGATCATGTACAGCCGAAGCGCGTCCGATCCATACTTCTCCATGATAATGGAGGGGTCCGGATAGTTCTTGAGTCGCTTGGACATCTTCTTGCCATCTTCTGCTAAAACAATGCCATTCACGACACAGTTCTTGAAGGGCGAGATGCCGAACAAATGAGTACCCAGCACCAGTAAGGTATAAAACCAACCTCTCGTCTGATCGAGTCCTTCAGCAATGAAGTCGCCGGGGAAAGTCTCCTTGAACTTATCCTCATTCTCGAATGGATAATGTTGGCTAGCATACGGCATGCTTCCAGACTCGAACCAGCAGTCGAACACTTCCTCGATACGTTTTAACGGTGCGTTGCCCTTTTTACTAGGGATGGTGATATGATCAACCTTATCTCGGTGGAGATCCGTGAGCTCGCCCTCGTATCCGCTGAGTTCTTTGAGCTCCGCAACGCTTCCAACGCACACTCTCTCTGTCAAGTCTTCGCTGACCCACAGAGGGATGGGGGTACCCCAATAGCGATTCCTCGAGACGTTCCAATCGCGAGCATTGGCGATCCAGTTGGCGAACCTGTTCTCCTTGACGAAACTCGGGGTCCAGTGCATACCTTCGATGTTCTTTAACATCTGGGGGACGATCTCGGGAATGCGGATGAACCACGAGGGGACAGCACGGTAGATGAGAGGTGTGTCGGATCTCGGGCACATGGGGTACGAGTGCTTCAGTTGGGAGTCGACCACTAACCGACCGGTACCTTTGAGGTGCTTGATGATGTGCTTGTCGGCTTCCTTGACATGCATGCCAACAAAGTCGCGGACCGTCTCGGTATAGATACCACGGTCATCGACAGGATCGGGCGGTGGCCGGTTCTCGTTGACGATGCCGTTTGCGAGGGCGACGCTGTAATCATCTTCACCGAAAGCCGGGGCTTGGTGAACAATACCAGTACCACTGTCATCCGTGACGTAAGTTGCATTTACAACCTTGTATGCAACATCCCCGAACTCCTCCACGAAATAATCGAATAGAGGCTCATACTTCCAGCCCAACATGTCCTTGCCCTTGATCTTCTCGAGGATCTTGTACTTGGCCTTCTTCGGATCCTTGTAGAGTGTGGTGAGAAGCTTCTCCAAAAGGATATAGTTATTCCCGGATTTCTCGTCAGAGATCTTGATGTATTCGAATTCGGGATGTGTTGCCAGGGCCAAATTCGACGGCAGAGTCCACGGTGTGGTGGTCCATGCCAGGAGGTGTGTTTTCGGGTCTTCGAGTAGAGGGAAAGATACGACGACGGCAGGATCTGTAACCTCTTGGTAGTTTTGGTTGGCCTCGAAGTTAGACAAGGCAGTCGTGAGGACGGTCGAGTAAGGCATGACTCGGTGTCCTTGGTAGACCTGGCCTTTGTCGAAGAGCTGCTTGAACACCCACCACTCGGTTTCCATGAACTTGGGGTCCATGGTCTTGTAGTCGTTGTCGAAGTCAATCCAGCGTCCCAGCCGCTCGATGGTATGCCGCCACTCATCACGGTATCGCATAACGATAGCTCGGCATTCGGCGTTGTATCTTTCCAGGCCCATCTCCATGACAGCCTGCTTGCCTGTGATCTTGAACTTCTTGTCGATCTCATGCTCGATGGGGATCCCGTGTGTGTCCCAACCAAACCTCCGCTCAACATGATAACCCTTCATGGACCAGTAACGCGGAATAATGTCCTTGATGGTGGAGGCGAGTAAATGGCCATAATGCGGCAGACCAGTCGCGAAAGGGGGGCCATCGTAGAACGTGTATCGCGGCCGACCATTCGACAGTTCAACCTGTGTTTCTCTGCGTCAGTATAGGCATAGCGGTTATCTGAAGGGGCTGTATTATCCGAAGCGAGTTTGCGAAGTTTGCGAAGTTTGCGAACTTGCGGACTTGCGGACTTGAGACTTACCTGGCGCTCGAATGCCTTGATCTCCCGCCATCGCTCGATGACAGCGACCTCCTCCTTAGGGAAGTCAATAGACATTGTGAGGTCAGAGATTGAAAAGCAGTGTTCCCAAATGTCTATGGATCTTGCTCAGACTGGGGATAAACTCCCTCGACAGCTAATCTTGCACTGAAGTTGTGTCAGGGTCAACAATCTCGTACTCAATCTCGCCTTGTAACTTTATGGCGGGGTTCGTTCTTCCACGCCTGTGAGTCAAGTCGCAGAATTGAGTCAACCCCACTGCTAACTACATACATGTACCGTAACTACATACTCCGGGGGCAGTTACATAAAGGCTTATTAAGTAACAGGCCCCGTAGCAGCACAAGGTCACCAATGGCAGTAGGCGCTAATGGAGGGGTTCAGTCAGATCCTGGTTGCTCAATCAGCCCCATCAGCCCATCAAGAGGAACACTGAACATTACCTATAGTTACCAGGAAATTAATCGATTGGAAATTGATAGCGAAGTATCGATCACTGGAGCCTTGCGGCAACAACCACGCGACAATAGCATGGATTAAAGTGATTGGCAGTTACATACAATTAGGATGTTCACGGTCCGTCTTGACCACCTGGGCATACTGTGATCACCAACCTTGCACTAGTTGTATGTACAATACTTCTAGAATTCCCGGGCACCCCACGGCCCAGGCACCAAACAGCGCAGCGCACGTACTGCACAATATCAACCACAGCGCTGCACAGCACAGCACAGCACAGCGCACAGCGCACAGCGCACAGCACAGCACAGCGCAGCGCAGCACAGCACACAACACACCGACAAGCCCTGGAATTCAGATAGCGGGGTTTGTTTCAGGTTTCAGGAGTGCTCGATTGTTAGCGCCCAATGATCTCACCCTGTAAATAAATAATCATAGCTGACGTGCTTACCTATTCGCTACTACTTATTACCTAACTACATAGTAACCGTGCCGTAGCGACCGTCCTCGGTACTAAAATAAACAAACAAGCGATCCGGTCCACCCAATTGATGTTATCCATTATCGGCCTGAAGGGGTACAAGTGCTGGTGGTGTCCATTTACCATTGACACATGATAGCATCGAACCTGCCCCTAAGTCAACAAATGCACCTATGGAGGACTAGAGACGAGTAAGCTTCAACATCTCGTCTCGTCTCTCTCGTATCGTCCTGTCTGGTTCCGCCTCGTCTCAGCTCTGGGGCTCCGCTTCTAGACTGTAGGTTCTAGGCTGTCGATTGTCTAATTGACTTCTGGCTGACACCCAATTGAGTCCCTTCGATGGTGAGGTAAATCAATTGCGGTTAAGCTTATGACGCAGTATCAGCTTGCTACCGGCCCTCTCTCCAAGGCATTTTAAGGGGATCCAAGGCTTCATATGCCGACATATTTGCCTGCCTCTTTGCCTGCCTCCTTGCCTGCCTATCTGCCTATCTGCCTACCTCTTTGAATATATACATACCTAGGTATACTCCAAGGTACCATGCACAGTGAGTGCATCGGTAACTCTAGAGCACATATAGACCAAGGCAACTGCTAGCGACTACCCCGACACAATCACAACCATGTCGTTCTTCTTCTCAAGGACAAGAACCCGAGGGAACACCAATGACCTCCCTAAGCAAGCAAGAGACCATGTCCTCAAACTAGACGGCCCTGCCGGCGCTGCAAAGGTCTGTCCGGAGGACTTGTTCTACCTCCCTACTTGATCTACGATATACGGGGCTGATAGGCTAACTACTCCTACACAGGCCGAAGAACTAGCAAAGGTTCTAAGTCAGATGAAGCATCTGCTACAGGGGACACCGGGTATGCTCCGAGATCCGGCTCTCTTTTGTGCTTTGGCGTAGGGCAACCCAATGCTAATACTGAATCATAGAGACCGAGGGTACACCAGAGCAGGTCTACCAGTTGGTGACAGGCTTGATAGAAGAGGACCTGTTGCTCCTACTTGCTCAAAACCTCTACCGCCTCCCATTCGAGTCTCGCAAAGATACCCAAGTGATCTTCTCATACGTCTTCCGGTTCCGACCTCCGACGGCCTCGCCCAAGACGGATCCCGTCGCGTTGAGTTACGTAGTCAACAACAAACCACAGGTACTACTAGAACTATGCCGAGGCTATGATCATAAAGAAAGTGCCACTCCGGCAGGAACCGTGCTGCGTGAAGTACTAAAGAACGAGGCAGCGGCAGCAATCATATTGTATGACGATGGCGAAGAGCCGGGATCCAGTCAAAAGGGCGTCACGGCTATTGATAGAGAACGCCCGCAGAGCGGTAATGGTGTCTTCTGGAGATTTTTCGAATGGATAGACAGGAGCTCCTTCGAAGTTGCCACCGATGCTTTCACCACATTCAGGGTAAAACACGACCAGAACCCACTCTGCCCAGTTGGAACTTATCTAACAGAGTCTAGGAACTCCTAACGAAACACAAGGAGCTCGTCCCACGATACCTCGCCATCAACTTCGAGCTCTTCTTCGACAGGTACAACCACGTACTGGTTCAATCGAACAGCTACGTCACGAAGCGACAATCCATCAAGCTCCTCGGCGAGATTTTGTTGGACCGCTCCAACTACAACGTCATGACCGCCTACGTCGACAGGGGCGAACATCTCAAGATCTGCATGAACCTCCTACGCGACGACCGCAAAATGGTCCAGTACGAGGGCTTTCATGTCTTCAAGGTCTTCGTGGCCAACCCCCACAAGTCGGTGGCAGTCCAGAAGATCCTGCTTATGAATCGGGAGAAGCTGTTGAACTTCTTATCGCACTTCCTGGAGGACCGGACGGACGATGAACAGTTTATCGACGAGCGGGAATTCCTCATCAAGCAAATCCGCAACATGCCCTCAACCCCGGTCGCGCCGACCCGGCAGTTCTCCCAGGGCATGTGACCGGAAATCTAATGACTGAAAACGTATGAGGCGGGCAGGGGATGGGGGCATGGGGGTTCCCGCATGGCTCGGACGCCTCGGAGAGATACCAGAGGGTAGCAAAGGGGCGTTGGAATATAAGTAGACTTTTACTGATCAGAGCCATCTTCATGGCAGCATTAACGTGCATGTAGCTAGGCGTTCAGGGCACGGCAAGCTTGATTAATTATTAGGTTCATCACAACAGAAGTTAGATCTGCAGGCTCAACCGATTCTCTCAGCCACGCTTCGAAAAGGGTTCGTTTTCTCGCAACCCTATGGTCGGGGCCAGAGTCGGGGTTGGTCGGAATCACAACAAACCTATCACAGGCACAGGCACAGGCCACATACATATACTCACTCATAAATCCATATATACATGTTACTATCACCAGATGTAGTGTGCCTTATTTCGGGTGAGCGATTGCTTACATATTTCAGTGCAACAGAAGTTGACAGCTTATCGACGGAATAGATTTGCGACGAGCAATTGGTACAGACAATGCGGTCTACGTCATCAATTGAGTCGCATCCTCTATTTTCGGGGTTTGAACAGTCTTAACGCCGATATCTTCCCATATATATAATAAATATATATAATAAATATATATATATTACCTACCTACTCCGGACCTCACTCTCGCTCACATCTTAATGAAGTATTTCACAGGCCCCCTCACTCCCACGCCCACATCAACGACGGGGAGCACCAAACCACAGTGTCCATCTAAGCACTTACCTAGGTAGTTAAGACTTACCTCACCCCTCCACCCCTCCACCCCATCTCCTAGCTATAAGGAGGGACAACATTATAAAATAAAAGGGGGTAGCGGAACAAGACAAAAGACAGAAAAGAGAATGGCAGCCATCTTCAAAGCGGCCAACACGGCTGTCATCACGGGCGGCGCGTCGGGCATCGGTCTCGCCGTGGCCAAGAAGTGCGCCGGCTACGGCATGCGCGTGCTCGTGGCCGACTGGGACACCCGGGGCCTCGACGCCGCCCGGTCGGCCCTGGGCCCGGGCGCCCTCGCCGTCCAGATGGACGTCGGCAAGCTCGAGGACTGGGCCCGGTTGAGGGCTACTGTGAGCAAGGAGTTCGGAGGTGAGTTTTCTTTCGCTGTGTTTTCTTTCCCCGGCCCTTTTCAATATATGTGCGTATATGTATGGATATTCTTGTGTAGAGGGTGTAGAGGCCGGTGTGTGTGATCTAGACTAGAGCAAGGCGCTCGAGGCGCAGGCAGGGAGGGGTGTTGGGGACGATGAGGGCTAATAAAAGAAAACCACCTACAGGCCAGATCAACCTCCTAGCGCTGAACGCGGGCGTCGGGCTCCCGACCCCGTTCACGGGTCCCGAAGCCGGGGCCGGAGCCGAGAACTTCCGCAAGACCTTCGACACGAACCTGTTCGGGGTAGTCAACGGCATCACCACCCTCCTGCCCCTGATCCAGGAGAAGACGGCGTCGGCGCCCTCGTCCGAAGAAGAGGCGGGACCGGAAGCCGCCATCGTGATCACGGGCTCGAAGCAGGGGATCACGAACCCGCCGGGGTCGCGCCCCGCGTACAACGCCAGCAAGGCGGCCGTCAAGTCCCTCGCCGAGTCCCTGAGCTTCGACCTGCGGGGCACCCGCGTCGCCGTGCACCTGCTCGTCCCCGGCTGGACGTGGACGGCGCTGGCGGGCGCCAGCTCCTCGCCCGGGGATGAGGAGAAGAAGAAGCCCGATGCCCCCTGGTGGCCCGAGCAGGTGGCCGACTACCTCGAGGCGAAGATCCGCGACGGCCAGTTCTGGGTCATGTGCCCGGACAATGAGGTCTCCGAGGAGGTGGACCGGAAGCGCATGCTGGTGAGTGCCTCCCCCGCTTTGTTTATGACTGCTCTTTTGTGGACATGCAGAGTGTTTCTTCTCGAAAGCTCGATTGTCTCCCATCTGCTCCCAGTGGTTCCATGAGTGTGGGCAGACTTTAGTAGTTGAGCCGCAGGGAAGAAGAACCGAACCGATGGCTGACGCTCCTGGGGCATTGCCCCGAAACTACTACAGTGGAACGCACAAGATGTCGTCAAGGGACGGCCCCCGCTGAGCCGGTGGAGGGACGAGTATAAGGATCAGTTCGAGGAGTGGATGAAGAAGGACTTGTGAGCTAGGGAACCTGAAACGTATTCTACTACTAAAACGTGTAGACAAGGCAGGAGTTATCGTAGTCTTGGCTAGGACTAGGGGTGCTTGTGTTGATAAGCTCGAAGCAAGAATGGAAGTAGGACAAGAAAGACAAAAGGGATGCTCAGCACCGATTTGAGCCTGTCGCCTTTATCGAGGCTGACAAGAAGAAAAGAAAAATAAAATAGTCCGCCCGGAACCTGACACAGGGAATGCGATTAGCCGTCCACGAACCTGGAAACCAGTGTAAGCACGTTTTCGCCCCCTGGCCGTCAAGTCACCACCACGCCGCCACTGTACCATTGAGCCAGCAGCCTAGCAGGTCCGGTCAAAGCACCCGGCTCTCTTCTCGAAGATTGCAAGGCCAGGCCAGGCCAGGTTCTTGGGGGTTCTGAGCTCAAAGGAATTCCCATTCCCAAGGCAACGGTAACTCAGATACATTAGATCAATAAATACAGACAATACAGAAGGACTTCTAGGCTACTGGAAGCTTTCCGACAACATCCAGTATATGGCCTGCCTAAGTCGTAGTCGGTATTCACTGCAGCAAATCTCCCTATTGTCCCGAGCGATGCCGGTAGCGAATATTTCGATCACCCAAGCACCAATATATATTCATGAAGACACTAGCTATTTATTTCTGCAGCGGGTTTCCTATATCTTACATTGTATTCTTCACTACCTGCCGTTAGTAGTATTGGTATCTACTATGTATTAGCTTTGGTCTGGATCTCCGTTGCTCCTTGGTAAGTGTAAATGAGAGGAATACGAGGGGCGGATAGGGCTCCGTGCTTGTAGCCATAATGTTTCCCATGATGTTTGACCGGTAGCTAGGTGTCTTTCATTTTCTACTCCGTATCTTATTATTACCACCAACTCTTCCTCCATAATTCAGTGGATTACACATAGTAATAGCCTCGTAGTTCAAGAACTGAAATCCGAATCACCCTCGACCACTAAAAGAGATTCATCGTATCAAGTTAGTTTGTGACACGGAAGTCAATTACTAAGAATACTGAACTACTGTTTTTGAGGCGTCTGGGCTGCAAGTGTTCGCCAAATGTTTACATTCTTCATATTCATTCAGCGATGCCTTTACTGTCATGTTATTACCTGCACGTGGAAAAGAATAGGCACATTAAGCAGAAAGAGGCAGGCATACCATAGACTACCAACAGACGAAGACTGAATTAAATAATGATTGGTAGATAGTCAGATAGTATACTCGCCAGGGGCGAGAGCGAAGAGCCAACTCCTTGGAGCAGCCTCGACCTTATATGATGCTCATACTGTTCGTATATTTATTTTGGTACCAGTCTCCTTTATAGGTAGCTTGCCTGCCTGGAATCAATATGGGGAATAGCGTTCTGGTAGAAAAGCATTTGGCATTTTCAGTTTCAGTGGTAAGCTTTCTTCGCCCACCATGTCGGTTTGGCCTTACTCGGCTCCATTTCCCTATGCAACCATGTCATGACGAATGATAAATATGTGCATCTTTTGCTTCCCTGTAGGTAAACTTCATTATAATTACTCGAAAAAAAAAAGAGCTAAGCTAATGCTCCCTTCCAGGAACACTGTCATCCTTATTCGGCAGATATCCTCTAGGCAGCCGGGCGTTTAAGTCCTCAAGTAGCATAGCCACTGAATCAGTTGTTTTACATTCCCAGATAAACAATAGACATCTTTCTATCATCTCTTGAATGGGATATTGCGGCGTGTTGCGGTAGGCGGTGCATTCATGATAGTTCCACAGCTGCGAGCCGAGCCGACTGACTGCTGAGTGGATAGAACATGTTTCCGGACTGCTTTCCTGAAGGCAGCGTAATGCGTGCGCGCCTTATTGTTGTTGCCGATGTTACCATGCACATCCTATGTTTTGGACTGTTTCGACAACAGGACATTGACACTCTCGCGAGCGTTGATGGTGTTCCAGACACTATCTTTGCCGCCTTGTCGCCACTCGTCGCCAGTCACGTTTTCTCCACCACCTCTCATCGACTCCCCCATAATGATATCTAGGTCGCGCTTCTGTGAACTGAGCCAGTCTCTTACGAAAGTAGCTGGGTCTTCGCTTAGAGACTTTAAAAACACATGCTTGGCCTTGGATTTGTGAACGGCTTGCATGATAAGGGCAAGCTGATCGTCCAGAGACGCAACCTCCTTCAACATACTTGCGTATCCAGCATTGTTGAGAAAAGCTAGCATCTTCTCCTTCAAGGGATCGTCCACAGCAACGCGGACATCGTAGACGGTTGGCTGTGGGTCTTTGTGGAAATCTTCATCCAGCCGGATGGTGTAAGGAAGCTTGACTGGCGGTAAGGGGCTGAGATGAGGCGTTATATATTCGTGTAATTTCGGAATAGAGCCCGAATCAGCTTTGACAACCTGGCAGTATCATTAGTAAGTTTACGAACTATAAAGAACAAGATGGAGCTCACCTTTCTGAGAAGATCGTCACAGCGGAAGCTGCGCTTCTCTTCATCCTCCTGTAAGCCCATCAGCTTGATATATTCCCAGATGCCCATGACAATATCCTGCCGAGTTGCTTCTGCCATATCCACTATATCCTCTATCTCCGGGCTAACTGCGTAACGCTCGGGATCCTCATGTCTGAAGAGATTGATAGTGATATTCATGTTTTCATCTCCGCCACGCTTGAAAGTAAGCTCGTCGAAGTCGGCAGCGGCAGGCAGATTAGAGGATGGGCCACTCCGCTCAGGCTTCTTCCATTCGACGCTCTGATCAATACCTTTCCGGCTGGTCGGGAAATCAACAGTGAGTGCCTTGAAGAAGTGGGACAACCTGTATTTGGGCTGCTTGTTGGTGGTCTTGGGTTTCGAGTCCGCCGGGCCATCTTCATCCATACGATCAGCATCGCCGGCGTCATCGCTGTGGTCGTCCTTATCGAGGTCATCGGCATCATCTAATAAGCGGCCCTCGATTTTAACGCGATATGTCGGCTCGAGATTGGAGGTGAAGTCGAAAGTATCAACATTGAGGCCGTTGCTCTGCCAAATCTGGTCCTCCGTAGTATTCGTTATCCAAATTCGGAGCGTCTTCCACCTCTAGGAAGTTGTCTACAAGTCAGCATAATCCGTATAATGCTTGCAAGTTTGCGCCTTGTCTTATCTTACCTTAACACTGCGATTGACCGAATCCACGATATCAAGTCGTTTGCGCGTCATCGTGGCATCGAGCCTCCTCTCGTAGTCGCGTAAATCTCTGTATCTCACAGCCATATCACCAATAGTGCAATCATCGATGCCATCCGGGAGATTCTTGTCGGTTGGCTTGCGACTCCGCCTCCGGGCCATCTCGTGCTGGATATGCTGTTGTTGCTGCTGCTGGGCGATCTGCGCCTGGCTCTGGGGAGTCTGGTGATGATGAGGACCGGACGCCATCATGGGACCTGTGGTATGACGGTGGTTAATGGTTTATCGGTATAGAAGTAGTAGCGCGACAAGAGGCGACGATGTAAATGTGTAGAAAGCAAGATGAGACGGTTGTGAGACCCTAACCACGGAGAGCATAAACCAGAAAATAGCTAAGGCCTAACAGACTGTACAAAGAAAGGCTGGACCACCGGAAGTATGGTAGCCACGGTACCTAGTTCAAAGTCTGTGGAGCCGAATGTGGGCAGCTGTGTGGGGTTCTCGAATCTATATCTTACTATAGTCTGTGGTATACTATGGACTATAGCATGTCATATGTGGTACGATGGGGTTATGGCCATACACTACTTACGCATGTATAGACGGGATGGATCGATGGGACAGGGCAGCAACGCGTAGACGTTGGACTAGGAAGGCAGGCAGGCGCGTAGGAGGTAGGTAGGAGGTAGGTAGGAGGTAGGTAGGAGGTAGGTAGGAGGTAGGTAGGGGGTAGGTAGGAGGCAGGTAGTCGAAAGCGATGATGCCTGGGTTGAGTGGGAGTAGCAAAGGGTGCACACATACCAATGCCTCCTCGTCGTTGTCCAGCAGAATGAGGAGGGCGCTGCTGCAGCTGCGGCTGTACCTGCTGCTGCGGGTACGGACGGTACGCTTGTTGCATCATTGTCTTTGATTTCGCCGGAAGTTCTAATGCTGAGTCTCGTCGCAGAGATTGGGTATACAGGTGTGGGTAATTTGTGCTTGTGGATGTACTGTATAGCGTGTACTTCGTATGCGCTACCTATACGCCGAGATCCACGGACACGGTTGAAGATCCCGTGAGTGAAAGATGGGACTGGAACTGCCTTGTGTAGATCTCGACTCCTGTCGATTGAGCGGATGCCAACCAATTCTCAAAATTCGACAGCTGCCGCTCCCACCTTATGCTGTGCTTTGATAGTGGATGCTTAAGCTTCCTCGCTGACTACCTGCTGCCACCTATCCACATACGCAAGTACGTGTACGCACTAGAATAGAGGCTATCTGGAATAGAGAATAGGTAGTATGCAACGAGGGTAGCGCAGCGGGCCGACAAGCAAAGAAATCGGTCTCTTCCTACTACGAAGTTAGGGCAACCGATTGCAGTGATTGCTTCAGTGGCTGTGCCAGTGACTGGGTATTAGTTAGTAGGTGGAAGGGCAGATAGGGCTTGGTAGGTATTCTGGCAGTCTGGCAGTCTGGCGTCTGGCCCGGACGGGAATTTGCAACTGTCGTGAGGCGCAAATCTTGGTCGCTCAAGCTTTACCCAGTCGCGTTATGGATTCAAGGTTGATTGGGGACGGTGAAGGATCGCGGTGGATGCGAGTAATGCGAGTGGGCAAGTTCGGGGGGAATTTGCGACTTGGCACAAAATCAACTGAGTGGTAGGTGGTAGGTGGTAGGTGCAGGTGGTATGTATGCAGGTATTCTCAGTGCTGCCACCTGCCCAGCAGTCAAGGAGAAAGTACCGGTAGAAGGAACCTGGGAACGGTAACAAGCCGCAGGCCCTTACTGGTAGCGAGCTCCTATACAACATACCTACAAGGTACTTAGCAAGCTCTGGTACCGTACGCTACTACTAAGTACCCACTATCTACAATTAGTGTTTGCATGTGGCTGAGGACCGATAGGTACATATGTACATACCTACGCGTACGTTTCAGGATATTAAGTATGTAGGTATGCATATAAAAGCATAAGTACGCAGACTCCGTACAGAGACCTACCTAGTAGGTAATAGTAGACCTATCCATCACCGGAGTTCAGCAATAGACAGGTCCGGCTTTACCTGTTTCAAACACCAGGATAATACCATCCATCATCTTGTCGAAGTAAGTTGTGCCAAGACATCCGTACTTGTGCATGCTGTCTCCCTCGTATTGCCCCCGGAAGTGTGTGAAGCTAGGAGAGAAGTGGAAAGACTTTGGAATGACGTAGTGTTTCATAGGGTTACAGTCTGACGAGCAGATAGCAGATAGCAGACAGCATTCAATGTTTCATAGTATGACTGACTGCCTTCAATGGAGCCTTACAAAGTATGGGCGACCTATGAAGCCTTCCGGGCCGCAGGCAGCAGCACTACCAAGTAAGTACATAAGGTATTTACTTGATATTGAGGCAAAGTGATCGGTACCTATTTGATGATATTGTTGCTATTGTTTCTATACAAGACCTGAGTAAAATCGCCGAGATCTTCGTTTACATGTTTCGTACTCGTGGCCCCTCTTGTCGGTATATCTCCAAGGGACGACACCCACGCATGCATATTTAGGGTTACGAAGGCAGAGTTACAGACAACCACATGTCTTTTCGATTATCTTACTGGGCGGTTCAGATTATGCGTTGCCTCACTTGCCTCAATTATTGCACAAAACCGGGTACTGCACGCATGGTTTTGATGGTTTTTTGAGCGCTTTATGTCCACCTACCTACCCTGCCTACCTACCTTTACATACCTATCATATCCAATCTCAATTTACATAACGAATCATCATGTTGAATCTATCCCGCCCCTTCATGGTTCTGGTCTACACTGCATATTGCTGCATGCTTTCCCTTACCCACCGATGCAGCAGCTCAACCTCGGGTTGGAAGATGACTTAAGCAGGTTATCGCTGGCTTGCGAGATGTCCCCGTGGAACAGCAGCCGTGGAACAGCATGGCCTCGATGTAGGTAGCTGGGTAAGTAGGCAAGGCATATTTGGTAGGTATTTGGATACGAGATGAGGTTGAGCCAACTGCATATTGACTACCTAGGTAGGTATACAGGTGCTCAGGTGTATTCGTACGGAGGTAGATTATCCATTACTTTATGAGCAAGGTTGTAGCGAACCATGAATGACAGGTTGTCTCGAGATCCAGAACCCAACCCGCCAGCTGGCTTCTAGAAATGCAAATGGCTATGAGTGCCTGGGTGCATGCCCAAGTGCCCGGCCTACCTCATTGTACGGACAGAGTACAGGTAGATAGGTGAGGTAATCAGAGGATTGTACGAAGTAAACCGGGAACCTTCCATTCTATGTACATACTACTTACCTACGTAACTTGCAGCTATTTCCAAATTGCCGGTTACCTCGTTATGTAAATACTCAATTGTAGATACTCAGATACTCAATCTCTCCTAGCTCGTTCTGCCCGCGTACGTGCGTGATTAGGTAGACGTAGACAGCTCCGTTTGCCTGTGTCCCCAAGCTACCACTGCCACCACTGCGGCCACTGCGGCCACTGCGACCACTGCGACCACTGCTACATACGTGCCTTCCCTATGAATGAAATTAATCGGATCTACTTAATCAATTATCCACGACTTCTCAATTATTACATGACCTCCCGACCTGCCGACCTGCCGGCCTACCAACCAGCTACCAGCTACCAGCTACCACTACCAGCTACCAACCAGCCAACTTACCTCCTACCTCCTAGCACTAACCACCTGAAAACCTAACCACTGCCACCTACTCCTTAGAACGCTGGAAACATTGAACCTACTACCTGCACAGTACGTCGCTCATTCACGCCCCGACACTCCATCTAGTATCATCGATTGTTTTGCTTCTTTCTTTTCTTCTCTCTTTATCTCCTATCTCTTTACCTCTTTACCTCTTTACCATTCTACCACCTACCACTTACCACTTTACCCCTTCCCGCACCCCAAATCAACGACTCCCTTCCCCCGCCCCCAATCCTGATGACTGGTTCTTTCAGAGGCTGAGAGGCTTGAGGACAACCAGAAATATCCCCACCTCAGCTCATCGAGTTGTATTAGGTACGGGGCTACTACCTAGTGGTTGGTCCTATCAAACTCGGCCTTGGAGAGTACGTGTTGTAGACAACCCGTGATTTATCTATTCCCTTTCAGCACCTAACCTACCAGTCTATCCCCTATTTGCATCTTACTTACGTCTTGCCAACTAGTATACTCCTACTCCGGTACTTACCTCCAACGACCACCCATTGGCATTACCTTAGGTAGTTTCCTTCGCTTGCCTTTGGGGCTGGTTAAGACCCAAGTTGTAGAGCACCTCGTTAGCCTGCTTGCGTACTGTACTCTCTGGCCCTTTCAAAGGAACACCACAGCCGTGAAGCCCAGAAGCCTACAGCAATGGTTAACGGCCTCAAATACCTTCATTCGATGTCTAGTCACTCTTAGTGCCACGGTCCCTGCTAAGATACCCGTCTTATCACGCCATTTGCCATCAAAAATTCCTCTCCGTCGACCATACATTCGCCATGAGTAACGATATTAGTCTTTCTCAAGCCCTTGGTGGCCTACGCATCGCAAACCCGGACGATGCCACGTCAAATCCTTCCCGGGAGGTGTCGACGGAACCCGAAGAACTCTCCGTCCCTCAATCAGCGTCCGATCCCACGTTGTCGACTTACGAGGATCCCGACGCCTACGATAACAACCTACCAATAGTCGAACCAACGATGACGGCCCCCGCCAGCTTCCAGGGCGACCAGCAAATGTTGTCCTCATATAACCAAAATAGCCACCTCTCCTCCTACCGACCGTCTTCCCACCCCCCTTCGGTATATACAGCAGCCGTCGCTGCCGAACGCGACCAGGCGGCCAATTCGTACAACCTCTTAAGAAACGAAACTTCAAACGCGTCGGGGTACAACGCACCCGTTAGGTCCGACTCGAGATCGAACCACAGCGGCTATTCGGGTAACATACCGACACGGGAGTCTAGCCATAGGGAGAGGACATACAATCAATCTCGACAGCTGCCTGTATCGGGCGGAAGCGGCCCGCTTCCACCTAGAAGGAGCTCGAAGGGAATGGGTGGCGGTTATGCCTCGATTCCAGGTGTTCCTATAGTTCCCGAGCCCCGAAATCTGAATCCAGACGTGCCCGCGAGTAGTAGTGACGACTGGAAAGATAAGGGGGCCGCAGTGTCTGTGCGGAGAGAGGTAGATGCAAACGGGAAGACGGTCATGAAATCTGTCAAGAAAGGCGTTCGAGATTTCTCCTTTGGTCGGGTCCTGGGTGAAGGCTCATACAGCACAGTCTATCTTGCCACGGACCGGCAAACCCTCAAAGAGTACGCGATCAAGGTTCTCGAGAAGAGACACATTATCAAAGAGAGAAAGATCAAATATGTCAACATCGAAAAGGACACCTTGAATCGTCTGACGGAACACCCTGGCATCGTTCGCCTTTATTATACCTTCCAGGACGAGAATTCATTGTACTACGTCTTAGACCTCTGCACCGGAGGAGAGTTGTTGGGCATCTTGAAAAAGACGGGCACATTTGATGAGGAATGCACCAGATTTTTTGGCGCTCAAATACTAGATGCGATCGAGTACATGCATTCCCGGGGCGTTATCCACCGGGATCTGAAGCCGGAAAACGTTCTTCTCGACGATCAGTTGCATGTCAAAATCACCGACTTTGGAACGGCAAGATTGCTGACGGATCCGAGGGCTCCTCCTGGTCAGGCGTCGAGCCAGAAAGGAAAGGAGCTGCAAGACGATAACCGAGCGGCGTCGTTCGTGGGCACGGCCGAATATGTCAGCCCCGAACTTCTGACAAACAAAAATGCATGCAAGGCGAGTGACCTGTGGGCTTTTGGATGCATCGTCTACCAGCTCTTGGCAGGTCGGCCTCCCTTCAAGGCGGGTTCAGAGTACCTCACCTTCCAAAAAATTGTCAACCTTGACTATGAATTCCCCCCAGGTTTCCCCCTCGCAGCTCGAGACCTCGTCGAGCGGTGTCTAGTCTTGGATCCCGCACAGCGGCTTGCTATTGAACATATCAAGAATCACGAATTTTTCCAAGGCCAGCAGTTCGGTAAGGGTTTGTGGCGCACGAAAGCGCCTCGCTTGCGGCCTTTTGTACCTCAATCGCAAGAACCGAAAATCATTCAATTGAATGGCATGCCGGGTACACAGCAGCAAATGCCCGGTTCTAGACCAGGCACGACAGGCAATCCCCTCAACGGCAGCTCGCGGACCCCAGGCAGGATCATTACAGATATTCCACCACCATCTCAGTTGGATATTGAATGGTCTCCTGTGTTGACAAGAACGAACGAGAGAATATTGAAGCTTGGCGATCTCATGGTCTTGTCCGCGCCAATACCCAACAGCCCACATAACAAGGGCGATGAAGGGCACAGGAAATTCTCGCGGTTCTTTGGTGGAAGCACAACGAAGAAGAGGCAAAGACTCGTCATGATTACAAGTAGCGGACGGATCCTCTTGGCGCCAGCTGGTGGCGAGGAAAAGAAGGCAAAACAGGAAGTCTCGCTTTTGGCACCAGACTGTGCCTGGAGGACCCAGATTGATGCAAAAGGTCAGACCGTGTGGTGTGTTGATTCAGTAAGTCTTATTCGCCCCTTGCAGCTAGCCTTTGGCCTCCCGCAGCTGACAGTTCCAAGGCTGGTATACACTATACTTTCGAAGATACTAAGACAGGCAACTCGCTCGATACATCTCGACCAACCGCAGACGACTGGATCGAATGCCTCGAGCAGGCCAAGGACCTTGCACTGAACCAGGCTGGGAACTATCAGAACGATAATGGATTCGGGGACATGTCATCTTCGATGTCCAGCCCCGCCAGCACGTTTGCTGGTAACGGTAGTTACCCTACTGCGGATTACGGTGTTAGCGATAGATCGCACCGCAACCACCTTAGCAAGAGCCAAGCAAGCCTGGACGACGTGTCAACAAACAACAAGCGCCATCGATTCAGCAAAAGGCAATCCAAACAGGGGCTTGGCTCAGCCTTTTGAAAGTTGTTTTCGAGTTGTCGCTTACTCGGATCGCCTCATGTCCTGAGACGCAGGCATACGATCGAAAAGGACTGTCTCTCACCTTGGTTTCTTTTCTTTTCTTTCTTCATATGCAGCATGTTCAAGCGCGGCGCAGGCTTTGGAAGCTTTTGATCTTGAAAGAGGTTTCGAGTCATGAAATCAGCATTTACATTTCGAGAATTCGTTCACAGCGGGACCGGAACCGGAGGTTCCCCATCGTTGAAAAGGGGGAAGAGTGACCAACGGGCCAGGTCACGTGCATTAGATGGATTACGAAAAGACTTAGGTATATCATGAACAACCCAAGACTATACATCACCTAATATCATGTTCGGAACACTTTAGAGATTAGGGAGCCCCTTTTGGATCATGGAAAATCGGCAAGGAGGCAACCCTTGTTTCCGGCTACTAGTAATTGCTATGGAACAAATGGGAAATAGGCACTGCTACTGCTATTGCCATTGCCATTGCCACGACGGCAAATAACTTAGAGATGGGGCTGGTTTAGCGGGAGGGAAGGATTGAACAGCAATTGTAAAGGGGTATTTCATGTGTCGACCAGTGCTTCTCATGACGGCATTTTAATCGGCAGATATGTCATCACATGCAATAGAACAGAGCGAATTCGAACTAGAGCTGTCCAGAGACATACACGTTAGTTCAGCCTTGGCCAGGCACTTCATACATCATGCTATAGGCAGTATACAAACATAGCAATCTTCTCGCTACTTACATTCGCCCAGATACCTTCAAAGTGTTATCATACACCCGTTGCTGGACCATATGGCAAGGTTCTAGGGTACATTCGATGATTCAACCTTCAAGTTGCTATGACGCACCACGACGTGATATGCCAAGGAGTAGACGATGTTACTATGAGGCTTCTATGCAGGTACATACAACTCTGACGCCCGATACCGCTGACGGGATACATGAAGCTTCGTAGCTTGCGACTTCCTTAGCATGTCAAGTAGGTAGGTGCTGGTGATATTATGGATATGAACTGTTCACCTTTTGTTTACTTCATTAACGGACTCTATATACCAAGGATGCTTGGCCGGCCGTACTTCTTCGTTTATTATAACATTCCGCACCACGCTCGAACATACATATATATCTTCGTATAGGCAGGCAGGTAGGTGGTCTGTTGTAGTTTCGATCGCATATTTCTGTTCGCAAAAAAACCTGAAGACCGCTCTGCTCGCTCACCCTGCCCGCCACCCACACACACACCCCAAAGACGAAGATGCTACGCCTACCGCCAACGACGCTTTCCCTGACCATGGCGGAGGTCAAGGACTTCGAGCAACGCCGCCGCTTCAAGAGGTATCTGAGCGAGAACAAGACCTTCGTGAACCAGCTCCCCCTCGCCCCCAGAATCGCGGGCTCGCCTCAACCGCTGGATCGCGGCGGCCCCGCCACGGGCTCTGATCCCCACGATGCCGATGCCGATGCCGATGCCGATGCCGATGCCGATGCCGATGCCGATGCCGATGCCCACTGCTTTCCGGCTGCTCCGACGCCGCTGCTGCCGGATGACAAGAGGAAGGAGGGCAGCCCCCGCGCGCAGACTACCACCGTCTCTACCAGCCGTGCTACTCCGACTGAACGATCCAAAGCGGGTGCTGGTGCTGGCGGTGACTATCACGTCAAAGGTAGCTGCTCAGAAAGCAACTCCAACTCCAACTCCAACTCCAAGTTGTCATTACCACAGACAGCGGGCTCAGAGGTTCCAACACAGCAGCCGCAGGAGCCATCCACTCCCGGTACAAGACGGCTTGCTGCCCTCCCCCCTCCATTCACTGTGAACACGCGCACCGTCTCGGACACACAGGCTCTGCCCTCGGTACGTGCGTAGTAGCATAGTCCGGTTTCAACCTACATATTGATGGGATATGTATTGTTCAGACTAGTACTAGTAGCAGCCTCTAGGTCATCTCAGCTGACCACCTACCTCATCGCTGGGGTGATGCGTCTATGTAGGCCGAGGTCCCTGGTAGCCCCCGAGCGGCAGGAGCGGCAGTGACAACAGCAGCACGGCAAAGTCCCGCCTCGCAGCAGCAACAGCAGCCGTCGCCGTCGACGCCGCCGCCCCGACGCTCGTCCCTGAGAGGCTACCACACCGCTGCTACCATTACCACCGTCGCCGATGCCGACAACAGCAACGCTGCTGCTGCTGCTGCTGCTGTTCATGCAAGCCCCGTGGTGAGCTGACCGCCCACCTTGCGTGCCTTTAGTTTTATCACAGAGAAACCCCCCCCCCCCCCCCCTTTAAGTATCTAAGTGTAGCGACTGACGATTTCCATCCCCACCCCCTACTTTTCTAGACTACTACTCCCGCCTCGCCGCAGCAGCCGCACGGGTTCGGCAGGTCGAGAATCTTCAGCTCCGCGGTGCGGTTCGTCGGGTCCGTCATCCGGTCTTCCGCCACTCCCGCCCCCGGCTCCGCTCCCGGGCCACGGAGCTCGCCACCGTCGTCGCTGCCTTACTACCACCATCACCACCAGCACCGCCGAACGACCCGCCGCTCCGTCTCGGCGTCACCTACGCCCCACAGGACCGGCAACAATAACAGCACCACAGCCACTACCACCACGATGGCAACCCCTCGACTCGCGATCTACAACGACGCGGTCCCCGCGTCGATGCAGCCGCAGACGCCGTCGAACCTCCCGGAGGCGCGGCACCAGAGCCGCCTCCTCGCCCAGCAGCACAGTGGCGGTGGTGGCGCTCCGTATACGGCCCCGGTGGCACGCAGGGCTGGGGCTGGGGCTGGGGCTACGCTGCGAAGCGGACGAGACGGGGACAGAGACAGGGACAGCGATGACCACCACCGTCATCGTCACCACAGCGTGGCAGGGGCTGGAGGGGGAGGAGCAGCAGCAGCGGCAGGGATGATGGAGACGCCCGGGTTCCGTGGCCTCTACGGCGGTATCGAGAACTCGGAGGACTCGGTTCTGTTCGAGGAATCGTCGTCGATTTTCGCGGGGAGGGATTGAGAGTTGGGGGTGAGAGTCGAGGGAGAGTACCTAGTGAGTAGTGTAGATGGAGGTATCTTTCATGTGAGATACGGAAGGGGAGAGAAGGGGGGTTTCTATTATTATCCTGCTACTTTCACCACTTGGTTGATGCATCGATCGGTTGATTGATCGCCTGTATTGAATTATTTTATAATTACATGCGTGTTTTGGGAACCCTGAATTAGATAGACTACAACTGTGGAGGGCAGATGGCTAGATCAAAGTGTATGAACGCGACAGTCATATTTTACTGCCGCTATACTCATAGCCCTCCTACCTACCAATTTATTGCGTTTTCCTGTCGTTGCCTACTGGATGTCCTGGATATGAACTACTAAAAGCAGACAAGCAAGCAAGCAGGTGGATGAAATCACTCAGAAGTGAACAGCAGAAATCCGAAACCGCTATGGGAGAATAAATTAAACAGAATACATATTTTTGTTGACCAATAAAATAGGACCACAACCTCCACAAAGCTTGTTAAGCAGAAGACCGCGGTGAGTAGTAGGGCAATATTTTGATCTTCCTCGACGTAAAATAGAAATAGACCATGGAGGATTTGGAATATCTCAGAGTGTATTGAGGGTTTCGGAGAGAGGGGAAGGGGGAGGGGGCAGATACTCATCTACGTAAGCTATAGGCGTAGATGGTTTCTTGGGCGGTTTGTGCGCATTACATCCTAAGAACAAAGAACACCTACCGTAGGTGAAGGATGTCTCGGATAGCCAGGTTCTTGATGCCTTTCTTTGGCCTCTTCTTACGAAAAGATGTCTCTCTCCAAGGCTGCTCACGCGACTGTAGATCAATCCCGTGAAAGAACTGCTGCGCTGTGTAGCAGCAAGTCTGCAGTAAGTCTGCAGGACGAAGCAAAGCACTGCAAAAAGCATGCAACCTTCAACTCGGGGCTGAGACCCGGAAGAGGCGATACTACCCTAATATCGTGTAGTATGCACGAAGCATGTAGGCAGTCAGCATCTACCTACACACTTATCTCCTCGGATCCCTTGAGGATACCCAGAGGACCTCGGGAACATTCAATGTTGGCCGAAACCTGAGAGGAGAATTTGGGGGAGAGGAAGGAGGAGTGAGAAGAGAGAAGCGAGGAGGGAGCAGGACGGACGGCTGGGAAGGCACTTGTTGGAAGTTTTCGCGGAAGTTTTCTGATTCCGTGATTTGCTGAGTGGGGGGGCTGGGTCTCCACCAGGTATGTACCTAGCTTGCAGCAGGTGGCTGCTGCTCACCCTGCCGCCGCTGCTGCTCCTGCTCCTGCTTCTGCCCTGCTCTGCTTCGGCTCCCACGATACGCTAAGAGCCCTTCTAGCCAATCACGCCCGTAATGTTCTGGGGGTTTCGGCTTCCGCCCCCAGATGCCAAGCTCTGCTAGAGGGGACCGAAAGACATCCACACCAGCCAATCACCAGAGAGAATCCGAGCCTGACTGGATCTGCTGGATATAGCCCCTGGGCCCTGGACCCTGGCAATCCTGGCCCTGATTGTCCTACCACTTGTACGAAGTACGAAGTGTACTAAGTAGGCATTATTCCGGGTTGCGCCCCAACATACCCAGGTACATATGCAGATAAATGGAATGATGCTCAAGAAATGCTCTGCAAATGTAACCCCGATTTTGGCGGCCCTGACGTCTTTCCATCTCTTTTCTCGCACGGGCTTTGGCGGGCTGACGGGCTAGTCCTTGCAAGCAGCAACAACCCGCCAGCCCGTGCAGCCGCGTTGTTTCGCCTATCTGCATGTCTGCTTCGCGTCATCTCGAAAGAAAGGCCAGATAGAGGTAGGAGTAGGAGTATATTGTACACCATCCAGACCATAGGTAGGTACGGAAGTGGTTATGCAACCTTAGAGCTGCATTCTTTGTCTTGCTTCCAGTCTCTAGGCCTTCACCGTTCCTAGATAGGCTTAGATGCTGCATGTGTGCTGCCTCTGCCTGCTCATCAGTGTGTGTCTACGAACTTGGAAGCTTGTGACAAAGTACCCGGCCTAACCTTATCAAGTAGGGCTTCATATGTTGCGTAGGTTCAAGGTTGTCGTGCAGGTTGTCGTGCCGTGCAGGTGGCTAGGGCTGCCAGCCAGCCAGCCAGCCTGACAAAGGTCAATTTAGTCTCACTCATCTGTCATCTACTAATCGACAGAACAGGAAAAGCGCAATGGGCAAATACTCCGTTCGCTCTCAATGACCTGACTCTCCAAGATCTCCACAGTTCATCGGGCAACCGACCAACCAGGTAGCCCGGCACCGATGCTCAAGCTCTACTGCTCTGGGTCGCTCTTGCTCTGCCTCGTCTTTCTATTTCTACATCTCATCCACCCCATCCAACCAACCAACCAGACCTGCACCTTCCGCGTCTTCCCCTACCCGTCCTCCTACAATACATACATTTATCAACCTGCACATCCTTCCTCTCTATCCCTTATCCCTTATCCTCTCACTCACACACATCAACTTATATATCTTCATACCACTTCCTTCTTCCTTGGGTGCCCGTCTCACGCTGTCACACCCACCCACCACCAACTCATCCATACTTTGCGCTCTATCCTTATCCATCACTCCATTGTCGGCCACCTGCATCCTCATACTCCTCCGCTCTCTGTAGTAGATCGCCTCGGCCACCACCGCCGCGCCCTCATCGATCCAGTCGCCTGCCTACCCTCCCCCCTGATCATCAAGGACCCCTAACCCATCCTCTCTTAGATCAATTGGCCTGCCCATCGTCATCACTCATAGCCTGACTTCACAGCCCTCTATCGTTGGTCTTGCTCTCTCGAGACCATCAATTGTTCCAAGCCATTCCGTTGAGCTTGGCTTCCAGGCCTGAAATCTCTAACCATAGTCTCTGTGTATCAACTGAGAAATTTAGTACTAACCATCACAATGGCGTTCTTCGACCGCACCTCGTCTCCCGTCCTGACCATGCCGCCAAGTGCTGCTCACCAAGGCGCGTTTGGCATGCCTACCTTCCCGCGTCAGCCCTCTCGCTTCAACCGCAATGAGACCTGGTCTCGCATGTCCGTCTCTACTGCCCCAACAGCTGGTCGAAAACGATCCAGAGATGAAGCCGCCATCAACCTCGATGTCAATGAGGCCAAGCTCGCAACCATTGAGCCTGTCAAGCCGAAAGAGGACGAGTGGGTGTATGGTGAGGGGATGGTACTCATCAAGAACCCTTCCTCATACGTGCCCGACGCTGGTAGCCAATCTGGCACCTGGCTTGAGGATAAAATCGCGGCAGAAGATACCCGTAGAAACGAGGAAGCCCGGGCCATCAACCAACAAGATCGTCCATCTTTGAGAAGCAGCAAGTCTCAAAGGCTCGACATGAACGCCATCTCAGTACCCGGCATTGAATCCAAGCGTCGTGCTAGTCCAGCCCGCGATGCCACCACCTCTGTTTCTACCCTCGGCCTCCCAACCGACACGAGCAACCAACCTATTGTAGACAACTTTACCCTACACCTCGGTATCGGCTGGAGCCGTATCAATAGCGCCGACCACATCCAGGCGGCTGCTCGCGGCTGGGCGAAGTACATCGAGAACCATTTCCCCGTCACCAATGTCCATATCCAGCTCGAGAGCAAGGGACTGCAATCATATCTTGTGGAGGCTTCCGAAGGTTATTTCCTTTTTGCCGAGAACCTACGCCAAGGCCAGCTTGTGAGCAGGGACTTGAACCAAACCTTTTCAAATCTCAGGGCCAACCCTCCCATCTTTGAAGGATTGGCACCCATGTGCGCGGCCGAGTCACCAAGGCCGTTGCAACCTGTGACGCCTCACGAAACACCTGCTATCCCCAGGGATATCGAGATGGACATGAACTAAGCAGTTGATGAGTAGCAGAAGGGCCGACGCGACGAGGTTTGGGCATGTCAGCGTTTAACTTGATGAGTGGTAACTTGGGTCTGGTTGGTTTGGGGCGGAGTAAAATGGGCGCGCCGCCTCTTTTCGTTTCTTGCGAATTGAACAGTTGCATCTAAACAATTTCTAGGTTAATTTTTGGGAGTTACGTCGCGGAATATGCGACACGGAACCCTTCCCAATGCATTCGGGATAGGATATGGGTTAGGTCTGTAACATATAGCTTTGTACCAATAAAAGTCTCTGAACTTCTTCACATCATCGAATTCTTTATCGTCTGAAAGTGACAGTGTCCTAAGCTCAAATGAAGATTGTGAGTTGCGAGGGAGCATGTCTGTTAAGTACTTTGGAGTGGAATGCAATGGTGCCTTATCCAGACCCACGGCAGCGAAAGGAAACGCCAGTATTGGCCCTTTGGGCAAGAATCTAGATTGACAAGTTCCAATGGCCATGTGTAAAGTGGGTTCGATGGTCCAAATCAAGGCGAACGGTGAACCAGTAGGATACCGCTCTTTGGGAGGAGGGGGTTGGGGCAAAACTACAATCGCAAGTCCAATCTACACAGCAGCAATGTCGCTGCTTTCATATATAGGTAGGCATTCTTCGTGAGTTCCTAGGGGCTTGTAAAAGGGAGGCCTCAGTCGACAGGGGCCCAAATGAGAGTCATCCATTGGGGTGAGATGGTGGTGATGATGGCTGGTGGTGGTGGTGGTGACTTGTCATGTGGGCCAAGGCTACTGCATTGGGTTCGATCACCAATGGCTGGAACAGCGATATTAAGTAGGTATGGAGAGTACTTAGTATGTATTCTAGTACCTACTACATATGTCTAACCTAAGAAGGGAACTTCCTTGCCAATTGGATAGTAGATAGACATGTGCGTAGATATGCAATCTGCCTGGTTACCTACCTGCCTACATACGAAGGTAGGCATGTTTTTGATGATGGCGTGGATGGCGAATGGTGAATGCATTTGGATCCAACGGGCATGCGGCATGTCGGGGACCGGGTTCGAGGATGTCGAGATGGCCGGGAAACGAGTGGCCCCGGGACCGTCAACTTTTGCGTCAAGTGAAAACAACCCGCTAACCTAGGTACTTACATATGTAGCGATCGTGGGTGGGTGGCCCCCGTTCCCATGGTCCGCAAAGAGGAGACAGACAAGAGACAGGAGACAAAAAAGTGAGCCTGTCGGCTACTCAGCTAGCCGATTGAAACTTGGGATGAGAGGCATCTGAGAGGGAAGGGGTTTTCACGATTGGCTGCAGAGTGTCTCTGTCTCCTCCATGCCTTGAGATATATGGAAGCTTAGCTACCTACATAGTAGGTACCTACCTATGCAGCTACATACATAGCCGAGTGCTGCACCCGGCGAAGTGCTATTTAGGTATGGCATCGTTCCTAGTTATGGTTGGTTGGTTGGCTGGCTTCTTTGTCTCGAGCTGTTCGAGGCATGCAGTTCGGTTGTTGGAGCTTACTACTAAATACTTATCAGTGGTGCTGCTGGTTACTATTCTCTCGAAACACCACTAATGTAAATTCCCACGGCTCTGTAAGGGGGTTCTTTGGATGATAGGTTAATGCGCGTCTTATGGGCCTGGGCAAGCAGGATTTTGGCTGATCCTCAGAACTGATAGGCAGGCGAGCAGGTATTATACCTACAGTAGGCAGACTTATACATGCTTAGGTAGCCTGTGAGGTATGTGGCAGGTAGGAGTTAACTAAGATTTCGACGTTTCCGTCTGCACTCCGAAGTAGGTATGCAACGTTATCTATCAAACCCAATTACATGGTGAAGGGGCAGAGGGGGTCCACCATTGCTCACGATATATTGTACACACACTAATGGCGGGCGCTCTCCAACCATTTCGAGGCATGTGCGGACTCGATGTCGTGCAACCTCAAAAGCAAGCTTAACTCGTACCTCGTTGGTGAGCCTTCTCTCAGGCAGTTATCTTGGATATCTTGGACGCATGCCTGGCTTACTTATAACCTGCTTACTTACATACTTAGACTTGAGTAAACAGCCTTGGGAAGACGGAACACAAGGAGCGCGAGACGCGCCCGCTGGCTGTGGTAGTGGTGGTTGCAGCTGCGTGTAATTGATTGATGAGCTTCAATGCTGTTTGTTTACCTACCTTGCCTTTGGACGCCTACCTTGGGCAGCTGACTCTTGCATGTCTGAGAACTTATGCTCTTGTTGTATTGATGTGATTTCTCTGGTTATAGAATCCCTTTCATCCTTTACACACCAGCCAGCCAGCATACCTACTAATCCACCGTCCACCTGCTTCGTACCTTAACTGAGTCTCTAGGTAAGGAAGGTATTGAGTCTAACTATAATACCCGGGCCGCACCTTGGAAGACCACACCCCCTATAGCTAGCTTCTCTACCTCGTACCAGACTATATCTTCCCGGCTATCACATGTGCTGCTGCTGTTGCTCTTCCTCTTATCCCACTGTTAACTATGCCCCGGGCTTGAACCCTGCTCTCAAAGACCTTGAACTGCCGACGGTATCCATTTCTGTCTTGTTCTGTGGCGAAGAAAGACAGAGCACAGCCTCGACGCAGCTTCGAGGGGCCGCCCACCCCTCAACCCGAACCCAGGCGAACGATCAGCCAATCTGGTCACGAGTGTCCTTTCTTTCTCGTCGTGGAGTGACGAGGCATAACAAGAACAGACTACCGTCTTAAGGCATATCGTGGCAGATCTAAAGTTACTTAGCGGCCGGTCCTTGCATTCGCATTTTCAGCTCACACTTGTTTTCACTGCACCCACGGTACGGCACTGGCATTGGCAACTGGAGACGTTGGAATACCTTAGCAGGG
This sequence comes from Diatrype stigma, assembly GCA_022225965.2. Classification (NCBI taxonomy): domain Eukaryota; kingdom Fungi; phylum Ascomycota; class Sordariomycetes; order Xylariales; family Diatrypaceae; genus Diatrype; species Diatrype stigma. Next base: position 108,300 of record JAKJXP020000025.1, on the reverse strand, counting down.
GTTGTCAATGTTTCGTTTCTGATGCTAGCCCTGCTTTTGCTTGGCTACTTTGGCTTCTTGCTTGATGAATTAGTCCGACACGATACCTTTTCCAAAAGCTCGTGACCTTGCTCCCTCTTATAATCACGTCACCCGAGACAAAAGGCAATTGAGCATTGCTAATAGGTTCCGATCCTGCTCCCAGTCCGGTCAGCTTCGAACTCCTCTCATCTGACAAGCTCGGCTTAATGCGCCACGGAGTCCAGGACAGGAAATAAGGTAGAAAGAAGGGACAAGAGAGCGAGAGAGAGATTATTCAAGGTTTCCTAATCCGATCGCATAATAACGCCACACATACTACGTTCGATTTGTATATCAGCGCCTCGTGTAGGCACCCTGCCCCTCACCACCCAACTTATAGCAACAAGCTTTCGGGCTGCAAATTGGGACTAGAAAGAGAAGCGAGAAAAATACACAGAGAGGGAGAGGGAAACAGGCCCAGCCGCTCAGCAACAATCGCAACACAACACAACCACGAGACCTGAGTGCGAATCGATCGGCTTTATAGGCCTCCACGCTGGTCGTCGGACGGCGGCGTCGATGCCCACAGCCAGAGGTTCAGCAACTACTACGAAGTAGTTCCCGCACATCGCCCGCATCGCACACGCGCGCTGGAACCGCTACCACTTATAATCGCACATCCGCCACGACCGTCACGACCGTTACGACGCCGCCTGCATAGCTACTTGGCACATTATTGACTTATCTAGCATTGGCATCCTTGTTACATAAAACAACACATACACATACACACACACATATACGCAGGCGGTCGCTTTCGCACCGCTTGTCCCATCCGTTCACATGGTTTCGCAACCCGACCCGTACCCGTCCTCCCTCGCTGTGCGCGGCGCCCAGTCCGTCGTCTCGGCCCGCTCCTCGCGCCCCCACGTCTCCTCGCGCAGCAAGCGGTACAACCGCTCCCACGCCGGCGGCACCTCGTATGTGCCGCAGAACGAGTTCCCCGTCTTCAGCCACTCGGGCGACGTCGAGATCGTCATCTCCGCCGGCGGCGTCGAGAACCGGTACCTGCTGCACCGCCACACCCTCGTGCGCTGCTCCGGCTTCTTCGAGGCCAGCACCAGCCAGGAGTGGTCCAAGGCCAGCGTCCTGCCGCCGTCGCCGCCGTACGATCCGGCGCCGAGGGGCCGGGACCTCGCGAGGATAGGGGAGGAGGGCACGAGCAGCAGCAGCAACAGCAGCAGCAGCGGCAGTAACATAGGCGCGAACGGGAACAGGAATGGGAATGGCAAGGGGAACGAGGTTGCGAGGCTGGAAGCGAGATCCCCGACGCCGCGGAGGAGGTGGCGGTACGAGTTGGATCCGGGGACCGAGGGGGACGATATACCGATGCTCGTACAGAAGGGACCAGAGAGCAACAGTGCCAGCAACGGCACAAATGGCTCAGCGCAGACAAGATCACTCTTCGGTGGCGGGGGCGGGGGTGGAAGTGATTTATCGAACGCATCCACCATACGCAACAACAAGCCATCAAGCCCTCATTCACACACGCACACGCACTCGCACTCGACGACTTCGTTCTTCCGGTCCGTCGCAAACCTGTCCCTCGCGCCCTCGTCACGGCAGCACGATGCGGTCGGCGGCCACAGCAGGAACAACAGCTACCACAACCACCACCACCACCACCACCACTACAAAGACCACAGCGCAGCGGATGCAGCAGCTCTGCAGCTGTCCCAGGCCGACGCGGACCTGCTGCGCGACTACGACAACCTGTTCCGGATCTTCTACAACTACCCGCCCGTGCTGGACGGGGTCAGCATCGCGGACGCGTACGTGCAGTGCAAGTCGCTGCTGACGCTGGCGGACCAGTACGACGCGCTGGCGGTGTGCGGCCCGCGCGTGGACCACCACCTGCTCCAGTTCCGGGGCCGGCTCTGGAAGCAGGTGGCCAAGTACCCGGTCAGCTACCTGCGGCTGGGCTACCTGGCGCGCTCCAAGGTCATCTTCCAGGAGGCCCTCATCCACGTCGTGGGCCAGTGGCCCGCGGGCGAGCGCTCCATCCGCCACCAGCTGCCCCCCGCCGTCGTCGACGTCATCGAGGACAAGGTCGACGAGCTCGAGGAGGCCGTCGCCCGCGTCGAGGCCCGCCTCTTCCGCCTCTCCCTCACCAACGCCCGCGGCGACCGCGTCGCCCCCGCCACCGGCTACCTCGACTGGCTCGCCGTCTCCCTCTTCCGCCAGTGGCTCGCCGACAACACCTCCCCCGCGCCGCCCCCGCCGCCCCCGAGGCCCCCGCCCGCGCTCTCTTCTTCGACGACGGCGGATCGCGATCGCGATCGCGATCGGAGAGGTCATGGCCATGGACACGGCCACGGCCACCACGTGTCGTTTTCATCGCGCGATAGCACCTCCGCAGCAGCAGCAGCAGCAGCAGCAGTCGGTCCCCGGAACGCCGTGTCGGCGCCGGCGCCGGCCTCCCTCGCTAGCGTCGGTCGCACTTACCGCCTCCTGGGTTCCGCCGGCGGCGGTGGCGGTGCCACCTACCTCGGCCACGACGAATGCAAGCGCTTCCTGAAGCTAACCCCGGACCTGTACTCGCGCGACAACCTGCGGCGGTTCGAGAAGCGCGTCGAGGAGCTGAAGGCGGCCGCGCGCGAGGTCGTGCGCCCCCTCATGGGGAGCGGGCTCGAGCTCGAGCAGGAGCTGCTCGGTGGTGGTGGTGGTGGTGGCGGCGGCGGGGCACCGGCGGCGGTGACGTCGGAACCGCATTTGCTGGGGGGGATGGGTAGGAGTGGTAGGATGAGTGGTGGTGGTGGTGCAGGGGGAGGGGGAGGGGCGGTAATGACGACCGGTTGGGGGCTGACGAGCTATCTTACTTGTGTGAGGGTCTACGACCGCGATCTGCCTTGGGATGTGGATGGGGATTGAGGGAGAGAGAGATGGGTATGCTGGATGAGATGAGGTGAGGTGAAAGAGCGATCGATATACGGCATGTTTGGTTGGGAAAGGAGATCAAATCAAATGAAGTGGGTAAAGAATTTTCATGCATTTCCGGAAGAAGAGGGGACGAGGAAAGAGGGTTTAGGGGAGGAGATTTGGGGGGTTCTTGTCACGCCGCACACGATGTCATGGTTATGGGTATTGTTTTTATGTTGTTCTTCTGGATCCTTTTCATCGGACGCACGCCTTTCCGCGTTCAACATACACACGCAGCATGCGTGCATGGGAAGAAAAAGGGGCAGGGGGGAGGGGGGAGAGCAAGCGCGCCCAAGCAAGCATCATGATATCTCGGGACTCCACGCGACTTACCGGCTACTCGTTATTTTCTTTTCCTCCCCGTTGGCCGTTGGGGGGTTTACTTGCTTGTTGGGGCAGTTGGGGTGTGAGGAGCATAGGGGAATGGCGGTTTTGGTGGGTTTTCTATATGAAATGATGTGGGATATATTGGAGTGCCACTCCCGCCCGTGTTGTTGATTTAGCATGTCTTTAGCTAGCTCTGGATGTGTGCTGCTACCATAGTTTCTTGTTTTTGTTGTTTAGCCTCTTAGGATACCCGTTGTCGGTGATGAATAAAATAGTCACGTATTCTTCTTTCTTTCTTTCTTTGCCTAATTCGAGATATATATACACATACGGAACGGAACTGGCAATGGCTCGGGAAGATGGGAACATGTTGCATTGGAGGTGCCCGCGTTATCCATACATGTGCTTATATGTACTTAGTGTATAGGCCTCTGAAATCATAGGGTTGCTCTCTATGCTACCTGATAGCAAACATACTTCTTCAATGTGCCTCGAGTATAGTAAGTAACCTTAGCTACAGCTGGAAAGGGGGTCTAGTAGTTGATGCTTGATATGTTATTAGATTAAACTGGGAAAGCCGTGAACTAGATTATAGGTCAGCCACCCCCTCGTTATACGTACTCCCATTCGCGTGGTTCTTTGTTTATGTTGGTTGTATCGTAATGCTGACCCAAGCCCCCTTGCCTTCTTATTATTTGATAATCATCCCCAGGTAAGTAGGTAAGAACCACCCGAGAGCCAGAACAGTTTCCTTTACTCACTACCTAGTTGAACTTCACCTCGGTATAGCCTTCGAGGACCTTTGCACTGCCTCCAAGGAAAGGAATCGGTGTCATGAAGGAACAGGAACCCCTATACGTGGAAAGACGCAGCGGACGTCACAGTGTCGGGCCTGAGTCCATTGTGAACATCGCATCGTTGTCCGCTCTCCTGGACACGGCAAACTCAACCACCTACAACCTACACGGCAAGTAGATTTGGTGCACGGGGCATAATTAAGTGTGCGGGTACATCTGAACTGAACAAAGCCGGGACACGAATGTCCAACTCGGGAGACTCCTTCCTAACCTTTTGTTTGTAAATACTGATCATGAGCTCTAGAAAATCTGAGGGATGGCCTCCGAGTGAACGAGGTATGCACAGGATTCACCGACACACCCCGCTCTATACAGATGAGACTTTGATATGAGGAAGCGGCTTGGAGTTTTCAGGAAGCTATGCTTAAGTTCGAATAAGCACTTCCTGATATGACCATAGAGGATCCAGTGGCACGGGCTATTTCTATCGACATAGGTAGGCCACAACTTGTAAAGTCCGTCCAGCACAGATGCATGATAGTCACGCATACGACTTGCACACATTTTATATCCATCGAACTCACTGAGTGATCATATGGCTTGTATCTAAACAGCCTTCCAATAGTTGCATACACAAACTGTTCGCCCCACAGCCCCTTTTTATTCCAGGGACAACAAGAAGAGAGCTCGAACCTAAATTCCAAACTCCAAACTCCATAGCCAATTCATATGCTTTACCTAGTTACCAGTTATTCCTTAACCAAGCCATGTCTATTCCAGTCTAGTAACAGTCGAATATTAATTTGCGTTGTGGTTCAAGTTGGTCATTTAGTCGTAGCCCGTAAGATCGATGCACTCGATGTCGCTCCGGCGCCACGCGCGCCCTCGCCGCCCTCCCCCGAGGCCATCCGCCGCCACGTGGGCCTTGAGCACCTCGGCCTCGTCGACCGACACATCGATTTCCTTGAAGTAGCCTGGAATGCTCTTGCGCGGGACGTAGAGCTTCGTCATGCGCAGCCTTTGATGAGACCCATCATCCCTGCCTGTGGCCTCTGCTGTCGCTGCTTCGGCGGCCGTGGAGGTGGTCGCTTCCTGACCCTTTCTTGCACCGACGAAGCTTAAATCTGCCGCGTGATGGTGGTGATCTTGTGGTTTCGGCTCGGGAGATGATAACAGCAGGAACGGCGACGATAGCGGCGCATTTCGCGTGCTTCTCGCGACAGCCTTGGCTTTCGCCGTGCCAGCACCTGCCGGCAGCTTGTTGGCTAAACTACTAAGCGGCGGGAGGTCTAGGTCGCTATCATCCTCTTCCTCGCCACCCCCTGCTTCCAAGTCCGAATCCGAGAGGAGCGTAGTATCTACTGCAATCGTCTGTGCGCGCGCGAACCCGCGCTGTGCTGGCGCCTTGCTGGCACCAGCCGCTGCGTGTTTTCGCGGCGTTGTGCTGTGCTCGATGGGCAGGGATTCCGTTCGCGCCAGCTTGTTGCGCCTTGGCTTCGGGCTTGGCGATTCTAGCCATAGCGAGGGCGGCGGTGACGCCGGGCTTCGCATTCTCCTGGAGGCCCCTCGTGCTGAGCTGTTGTGGAGGGGAGCCACGGTTTCTGGCGAGGGTTGTGGCGGCGGCGTGGTAGACCGTCGCTTGTTGTTGGTGGGGCGAGGTGGGCTTGAGCTGATGAGGAGAGGCGGCGATGACGGTGCCGCCGGGAAATGAGATGATGGAGGGGAGTTGTTGCTTGCTTCTTTCTGCTGCTGCCGTTGCGGTCTTCTCACAGCTGGCTGAAGACACGCTGGAGGTGACGTAGGGGGGCTGCTAGAGGGTATGACAATGGCCTCGAAGGATCCCGTAGGCGTAGACTTCGTGGGGGTAGTGTTGGTTTTGCTGTTGGCGTTTGTGGAAGTGCTAGTGGTAGCCCTTCTGGAACTGGCCTGTGAGCTGGCGATTGTCCAGGGGTTGACCTTATTGGGAGTTGCTGGTGCCGGAGCATTCCTACTGGACTTTTTTGTGGTGGTGGAGGTGGATCTGGTCTGCTTACTGGATCTTGTGGTGGATCGTCTTGGCTTCTCGGGGATTTGACTACACGGCACGGGAGGAAAAGTCTCCTGTGATGAACCGGTGATAGCACCGAGAGAGGTTCGTATGTCTGCAGGTGCCGTCGCCGGCGGCGGAAGTTCCGCCTGAGAAGCGGGAGGCACACTAGATTCGTCCGATTTCGTACTCTTCGGAATGTTCTTGGTGACCTTGGCAAATTTGTTCAGGGCTCCCGCTGAAGCACTACTCACCTTGGCCTTCTGTTTTGGAGCTTTTGCTTTTTGCTGTTTTTTAGCCTTGTTTCGCTGGGCCTCTTCCCAGTCCTCGACCATGAGGGGTATCCCAAACTTAGCGATGGTTTCTGGTAGCCAGAAGAGGTCCGGCTCCGTCGGGCTGAAAGGTTTCTTTGCGGTCTTTGTCGCTACTGCTTCGGCCTCGTCTCCGAATTCATCGTCGCTGTTGAGGGCAAGGCCGTCCCGTCCGAAGGAGATGACCTCCTCCGGCTCCTCCTGGAAATCGTAACCCACGATGTTCGTCGGGATGAAGGATACGCGGAGCTCCGGGGTTGTGTCTGTGCTGAAATGGGCGCGCTTGCTCGATATGGAGTTCACAAGCTCCAACTCGCCCTCTCGTATTGAGCTGATATCTTCCGACTCTTGGCCTCCTCGTGAGCTTCGATCCATGAGTTTCCGCACCAGCAGACAAGGCGCAAGGACCCGGATGAACTTGATCGCGCCTATCCGGTAGCTCCAGTCGAAAGTCTCGCGCACGAATTCGCGAAGCCCTTGGACATCCACGGGCCTCCCCCAGGTCTGGTTTCTGAGCCTCTCGAGGACAGATGCGGGTGACACGACCGGATGGGTGTAGTATCTCAAAACATCGAGATTTGGGAAGTCATCGGGGACGTGGAGGGCTTTGTGCCTTGTCCGGAAGAAGCCACTCTCGTTGTTCCGGAGCTCGTACGTAAGCCATTCCCTCCAAGAGTTCAGCTCGGAGGTGTCAGCCCTCTTGAGCTGGCACAGACGCTTTCCAAAGCCGGCTCGTGCTGCCTCGCAAGCCAGCTTGACACCGGCACCCGGGATCCCTTCTGGGAGGTAATCGCCGCCGCTCATGAGGGCAACGAGCACCATGCCCTCCCTGTCTAGGCCGGAGCCGCCCTGCTGCAACTCCTCTACGTCGTGCATAGACACGTGGGTCGGGGTCTTTGCCCTTGTGCCTTCGGCAGACCAGTTCCGTAACGTGCGTTTGCAGCCGAACATGATAGTGTCGACGTCCTCGCTGAGCACGGCGTCGACGATCCCTTGCTGCTGTAACAAGGCACACTCGGCCTCGGCCTCACCGGGCGCGTCGTGGGCCTCGAAGCCGAAAAGCCTGATCATCCGCTTCGCCATGGACGTGGCAACGCCGTCGCCCCTCCCCGAGCGCTTGTTCCGCTTGAAAGCGGGCTTGTTCGGCCCGTCGAAGACGAATATGGGCTGTATGTATAGGCCGAGGAGGCGTAGCAACCGGTAGAACAACGTTCGTATAGCTGGGTTGGAACCGCCCTTGGCAGCCTGGACCTGGAACTGCCATATTGAGATATCTATAGCCAGTCGGAACGGGCGGCCGGTCTGTTCGAGGGTATCGACAGCAAGCTTGGTAACCGCTATGCGTTTGCCCGGGCCGATCTCTTTGTAGATTCTACTCCGTGTCAGCGAGGCAATGGCATTATAATACAATAGGAACGAGGGTATTCGACTGACCCTTTGATGCCCATTGTGTCGACCAACGTAGCACCTGTCAGCTAGCTACCTTGTGAGCAAAGCAGGTAAGCGTTATGTCACCTATCCATGTATGTCGGTGTGTTCTGCTGCGTCCACCCGGCTAGTTAGGCAATAAAGGTTATGTTTAGCGATTCTATTCGGAAAGGTCCAAAAATATATATCGACCAAGTACTATTTAAATATGCATCACCGACCACTAAACCGGGCCATTGTCCAAGTTGCAGTTCAACCTTTTGCAGTTGGGGTTGCAGTTGGAGTTGGAGTTGGAATTGGCGTTGGAATTGGCGTTGGAGTTCTGGTTGAAGTTCTGGTTGATGTCATTAGACTTTCCTCTTAGCGCAAATACGAAGCACTAATATTGACTTTGGCAGTTTGGTAGCCAGGCAACAAAGACGTTGCAGGGCAGCAGGGGTAGTCAGTTAAGGGGGGTTATGGGGGTTGCATTGATTAAGAGCCAATCATAACCGAGCATTGGACACGGTCCTTAGCTTTAGGGGGTACCTAGCTTTAGGGTAGCTTTAGGATACAGCTTTAACTACGGTGCCTAGTGCATGACTGGCAGGGTCCGACAGGCAGGGCCCCCTCCAATTGGATCCCCTCAAACCCATTGGTAGGAAGAGCTACCTAGCAGCCTAGGTACAGTAGGCCATATCCCTAACCTACCTACACTGCTGCAGTACCTGATAGTCCCTGTGGCAGCGCTGCAGATGCAGATGCAGGCGAATTGAGTTCTTGGGCATGTGCAACCTCGCGTTTGCATCCAGCGACGCCCAAATTGACGACAATGAACATGGGCAATTGTCGATAACTGGGAGGATCTTGGCACAAACAGGCGCAACCTTGAAATATACGTGAACAACAACTGGAATAGCAGGATTGGACAGGATAGGATAGGACAGGACAGGACAGGCCGACACCGACCCGACCCGATCCAACCCAACCCAACCAATTCACAATGGCATCATCCGCCGCGAACCCAAGCCTGCCGCACCGCACCGTCTCGCACATCCGCGCCACGCAGGGGGGCAGCATTTCCGGTTCTTCTTCCGCCCCCGCCCCCGCCCCCGCGGCGCCGCACACGCCGCACACGCCGAGCCAGTCGCGGCACTCGATCATCCCCAGCATCGCGTTCGGGTCGCCGTCGAGCCTGCGCGCCGCCGACGACGACCTGGTCGTGGTCGAGCTCGGCGCCCGCCGGCTGCGCGTCGGCTTCGCGGGCGACCCGGCCCCGAAGAAGGTCGCCGCGCTCGGCCCCGAGCAGCAGCGCCGCGTCGGCGACTTCCGCGCCTGGACGACCCCCGCCGTCGCCTCGCGCGGCAGGACAGCCAAGGCGGCCGCTGCGGCCACGGCCCGGACCGGCTGGGGCTCCGATCACGAGCTCTGGCGGCTCGACGTGCGGGGCGAGGACCTCGCGCTCGTGGGGGATCGGCTCGAGAGGGACCTGAGGGATGCCCTTACGAAGTATGTGTTTTGCTCTGCCTACTTGCCTGCTTGATTGTTCAATGGGATTGATCCATATTTGCTAATGGTATTGCTACTATAATAGACATCTGCTGCTGGACTCGAAGCCGAGACGAATGTCTCTTGTATTACCGCCGACGATACCCATACCACTACTTTCCTCCGTCTTAAACACCATCTTCCACCGCTTCCAGGCGCCCTCCATATCGCTGATGTCCTCGCCAGTCATGACAGCAATGGCGGCGGGAACACGATCCGCTCTTGTGATCGACCTTGGCTGGCACGAAACAACCGTCACTGGCGTCTACGAATATCGAGAGGTGCATAGCTGGAGGACAATCAGGGCCGGGAAGATGTTGATAAACGAGACCTACAATCTCCTGGCTGACGCCATCGAGGGGGTCGAAACCCGAGAGAAACCAAGAGAAGACATAGACAGAGATGCGGTCAGCTTCGAGGAATGCGAAGAGGTCGCAACGCGTCTGCTGTGGTGCAAAAGGAAGTCCAAGCGGTCGCCCCAGCAAGACACGGAAGGTCTGCCAACACTGCACGAGCAGGACGAGTCGGAGACGGTCGATCCAGCCGACGACACCTCGCCCTTCTCGATCCCTCTCAATTCCTGTGATCCCCCGCGGACCCTGCAGATCCCCTTCTCGCAGCTCGCTGAGCCGTGCGAAGCCACCTTCTTCGAGAAGCGGCTCGCACCGTCGTGCTTCGACGACCACGAGCTGCCCGTCCACCTGCTGGCCTACCGCGCCCTGCTGCAGCTGCCGATGGACGTGCGCGCCATATGCATGTCGCGCATCATCTTCACCGGCGGATGCTCCAACATCATCGGGCTGAAGGGTCGCTTATTCGACGAAGTGTCGCTCCTCGCGCAAGAGCGCGGCTGGGACCCTGTGATCGGGAAGGGCGTCGAGCAGTACAAGGCAAATCCCAAGCTGAAGCGAAACAAAAACCGACAGGTTACTGGCGCTGCCGCCGGCGAAGACTTCGCATTAGCTGAAGGCATCAGTCCCAAGACGACGACGATGATGACAGGCTTTCCCTCCCACCCCGAGGGTGGCAGCGGGGGGGACGAGAACACCGCATCGTCGTCGCCAATATCTCCTACCACCCCGAACCCCAACCCCCACAACAGCAACAACAACCCAGCCTACGCCGAACCCGAAGAAGACCAGGTGGAGCGGCTGATCCGGAAAGAGCGCTCCGGAGGCAGGCAACCGCCACTGCCGCCGGCGGTGGTGCGCGGCACGCTGCGGGTGATCGACTCGCTCGGCCCCTGGTGCGGCGCCAGCCTGGCCGCCCAGCTGAAGGTGCCGGCCCTCGCCGTGGTCGACCGCGAGCTCTGGCTGCTGTACGGCGCCCAAGGCGCCTCGAAGCCGGGCGACATCGACGCCAAGGCCCAGCAGCAGCATCACCATCAGCACCAGCACCAGCTCCACCAGCACCAGAGACACAGCGTCGGCCCGGGCGGCCTGATTAGGGGTCAGGGCAGCCAGGTTACGAGCTGGACTTTGGGGGCTTGGGGGGCTATTTAGTCGGCGCGAGGTGTTGGGCTAGGCAGGAGTTCGGGCATGGCCATGGTCCAGACATACCATGTGCGGCGAGTAAGCAAAGTAGCAGCTATGTAGGGCTTTGTAGCTGTCTCTGGAGAGGGAGAGAGTTTGGTTGGTGGGAAGGGGGTGGGGGGAAAGGGTAATGAAAGCTGTAGCGTTGATGGTATGATGAATGATGAACTTCTCGAAATGGAACGGTAAATGATATCATGCTCCTTGCGAACTTCCCGAAGTATAGACCTATGGCTACGTGGTTTGTCATGACTTGGTGATAATAGTGAGATAGATATAGTATATCTACCCTCTACAAACTTGCTTACCAGATTACCTAGGTATATTGCTATTTCTTGGGATCCGTGCCCTTATATCAGACCATGTAAGCCTATTAATCTACTAATTGCGTGTGCCTCCAGAGTGAATATTGACATCGAAAGTCGTAACGAAGTATAGATAGTTGGTTATATACACTACATATATACATGTACATTTCTTGATTTGTTCGACAGCCATAAGGAGCCAGGCCTTCTTTCTTCTGTACATAGCCCACCTGCTCTACTCACACTCCCAGTTCTCCGGCAGGTTGACATCCCCGGACCCGGCGTAGCGCGCCTGCTTCGGGTACACGCACAAGGGGCGCTGGCTCTGGACGCCGGCGGCCGCGTCGTCGCCGGCGAACTTAGTGGCGACGAGCCGGTCGGGCGCGCCGCCCTCCTCGACCCACCGCACCATGGCGAGCACGATGTCGTGGTCGGCGTCCTCGTAGCCGGGCACCGAGTGCGTCGTGCCCGCGGGCGCCTGGCTGCCGCCGCCCACGTACCACGGCGCCGTCGCCGACCCCGAGCAGTGGCTCATCCCGGGCACCAGGAAGAACCGGTAGAACGCCTCCAGGTCCGTCCCCTTCCCTTCCGCCTGCTGCAGCGCCCGGTAGAACGCCAGGCTGCTGCCCGTGGGGATCAGCGGGTCCGCGCCCCCGTGGTACATCAGCACCTTGCCGCCGCGGTCGGCGTAGGGCCCGACCAGGGCCGCGAAGTCGCCCGCGGTCGCGCTGCCCGGGTTGACGGCGTCGGCCGCCTGCACGTCGGCGTACGAGAGCGACGTGTAGTCCCACTCGGTGTCGTTGTAGACGAAGTACTTGAACAGCCCGAAGCCGTAGTCGGACGGCGGGCTGAGCATGAACGAGGGCGACGCGCCCAGCGCCAGGCCCGGGAACACCAGCGTCTGGCCCGCGTTCTCGGCCCAGTCGCTGTACACCGCGTGGACGGTCTGCAGCTGCGCGGCCGTGAGACACGTGGGGGCGGTGGAGTCCGAGGGGGACGGGGAGGTGCCGTTGGTGCACCGCAGCGCCTCGAAGTCGAAGGTGCACCCGAACGGGTCGCTAACGATCTCGTCCGTCACGCCATCCTGCGGGTCGCACTGCTTGATCATCTCCGCCTCGATCGCCGCGAACAGTGATTCGGAGATGTGCCCCGGCCCGTCCTCGGGCAGGTTGTCCAGCGGCATCTTGAGGCTACCGGCGGCGAGGTGCGGCGTCCACCATGCTGAGGAAAACGCGCGAGAGAATTTCGAAAGTTAGTCATCAGGAAACTATTATCGTATACAGACACACACACACACACATATATATATATATATGCTTGGTGAGTGCTTTCACTTACCCGGAGCCCCCACGGCGATGCCGTCGAACGAGTCGGGGTGGAGCTGGATCTCGCGCAGGCCCTGACGGCCGCCCGTGGAGCAAGACGCGTAGTACGAGAACTTGATGCCGCCGTCTTCGGCGCCGGCCACGCCGTAATACGCGCCGATGATGGACTTCGAAAGCGTCACCGAGCCGTGCATGGCGCGGTGGCCCCAGTCGACGATGGTCTCGGGCGCGTTGAGCGCCCACGCCGCGTCGCCCGACGACGAGTTGTGCCCCGTGTCCGTCGACATGGTCGCGAACCCGTAGTGCGCCATCCGTCCCATATCCGGCCTATCGTACCCGTGGTTGGTCAATAGCTAAAGCTAAAGCTGGTCAAAAGCCCTTTTCTCCGCAAACGCAACGTACCAATTGATGCCGCCCCCGTACCCTCCATTTCCGGTCGTCAGGAACCTCTCGTTCCACGTGGAGTCCGGCAGGAACAGGCCGAAGTTGTACGACGAGCCCGCTTCCGACGACTTGACGTTGATGGAGACGGCGCAGACGGCCGGCACCTCGGTCGCGTTGGTCGGGAACGCCAGCGACGGGATACCGAATGAGCCACCCTCGGCCACGGCCCCGGCGTAACTGACCGTCGCCTCCGGGACCCCGGCGAGGATCGCCTCGAACGAGGCGGTCGTGCAGTCCACCGCTGGTGCCGGTGCCGCGAGGACCGCCTGCGCTGACAGGACCATCAGCGCGAGAGAGGAGGTGGAAGAGATCTGGGGCGGATTGTGCAGCCGCATTTTGACTTGTTGGTCGCGTTGTGGTGCAATACGTGTAGAAAGGGGCACGCGTGATAGCTACGGGTCATACTTATACTTATTACTTATGACAGCGGCCCGCCTCACCGACCATGAGCTAGAATCCAGCGCGCTTTATACTAACAGGAGCCGGCCCCGCCTTCCCCCATGGCTAATGTCACGGTAGGTAGGGTAGGCTAGATTCACCGTCGCTCATAAACGATGATGATTATGGTCGGGACGATTTCGGGGACACAAGTCGATAGGGCTAGTGTCCAGTGATTACGAGTCCCTGAGAGGGCTCAGTAGTAGTTATAGACTAGGGGATTTCCCTGGATCCCTGGCTTTGTTCTGCTCTTCTAGGTAGCTAAGCCACACCGATGGCTATAAGTTCTCTTGCGACCCGGACGATCCAGTCGACCTGGTACGTAGTAGAATCTTTTCTTACCAGATTCTGCCTCGGGGTCCGATTTGCCCCACACGATGCCACGTGGGAAAATGTAGCGCATAGTTAGGACCTGTGCAGATTCTCCCTCCAAGACTAGCTGATGGCTGTGGTGATACCTACTGGAGTGTGGAGAAGTGCATTCATGCCCCCTCCCCCGTCCGACGCTATCAGGGCAGGGTATCATTGTCCCCCACAAAACCGGGGATGAAGCTCGGCAGTTGCTTGCGGACGCCGTGTAAATAGTGATCCAAGTAATCATTATTAAGTACTTAGTAGGCAGGATGGAAGAAGCCCTGGAAGAAGCCTTCTTGCATCGGAAGTGGTGGCTCTGAAACGGTCAGAAGGCAAAGCAAGATACCAGCAGAACAGCCATGCATTCCGAAATAACGTGAAGCTAAATCAAGTACATGTTGTTGATAGGCTAAAAATTTCAGGTTACCCCTTATAGAACTTGATCATACCTAAGTCTTACATTTGTCAAAGGTGTTTTGCAGCGTGCCCGTGCCATCATCACGGTTGCCACTCGCCTCCAGACACTCTAGTCAGTCTAGCCACCCTTCGACCGGGGTGAACTTCGCGGCTCACGGCTCACGGCATGATGTAAGACCACGGCGCGGGCCGCACCACGTGGCACACTCATAATTTGCTCTTAGCTGATCTTGGGGGCGGGTGCCAAGTCTAGGATATCAAAAGAGGGTCTGGGCCGCCTTGTCCATGCCCAGCCAGTGGATATGATCTTGCGAAGGGCAGATGGAAGCAAAGACTCGTCTTTTGCGGATGGGCCAAGTCAAGTGGCGGAGCACAAGAAGGGAGTGAACGTTGAAGCAGCTACATGATGAAAACGGGGTTAAGAGTGAAATGAGCAGAGACATGCTAGTTACTCGCCGAGGAGATATAGACATGTGAAATCGACATCTCTTTCGTACGCCCGCCGGCCTGGTAACGACATGCATTTTTTACGGGGCTCTCGCTTCAGTGAGGGCACGTCTCGACATGAGCCTAGACGGGACATAGCCCAACGGAGCGGCATCGTGGATGCCGAAGGTAAAGTCCTCGGGAGCAATACCTAGGTCCGGGTGGTGTTCCTTTGCTTTCACCGTTCTATCCCCTTTCCAGTCGATTGGATGAGCCACAACTTCCAGCCCCTGGGCCCTGGCAGTAAACCGCACCTCGACTCCAACATCAATCTTGAATTTGAGGGGCAGGAACACGAATATCATAGCCGCCCAAGCGTTGGTGCCAACCATATTGACCCCCGTACTGGATACACAATGAGTAAACCATCAAGCTTGGCTGACTTTATGTTCCCCCCATGACCCTTCCACTCGAACAAATACACATCCGTAGCCCCTTCCCCCACCCACTCCATATGTGAAGTACCGATAATCTCTATCATGATCTCGCGGATTCCTACCGACGCAGCACCACCTCATCATCTACGTGCGCGCCTCCATGAAAATTTGGGTGGTTATCGTAGGGTGTGGTATATTAATGCGCATTAAGCGGAAGTGCGACCCGCAGTCCACCCAGCAAACCCAACGGCAGAAAGCAGTCCTGAGCTCACGAGACGGAAAGCTGCCTTGCGAGGATTGCCCTCCCTCCACACGACATAGCTGTCGACCAGGCCTGCATAGGCGCCTAGGATGGCGAGTATGGTATCGCACGCGGCTAAGTTGCGGCGGAAGTAAAAAGTATACATGCACAGGCCGAAGACGGTCGTGCGGGCGTTGTTGATATGCATAACCGCTGCCGCGGCGGGCGTGCCGGCGATACGTTCCGGAAGGCCGAACTCAAGCATGGCGCCTCGCGCATCGAGAAATGACCACATTCCACCGAAGGTCATTACGGTGGCTGTGAACAGCGTGGGAATATGGCGTGGCTCAAAGTGTTCGAACATGATGGATAGAGAGTAGGGGGTGAGAGTTCTTGATAGCGGTGGTGTTCAATTAATAGGCTATGTAAGACAATGTTTCTTGCTCTAAAGTAGTAAAAGCCATCCGTAAAAGAGACAAATCAGTACCAGACAGGCTATATACCTAATATTGGGCCTTAAGTATTGTACAGCCTAGTCTGAGTACCCAATTGCACACTAAAATCCTTCGAGATCCTGCTTACTTCGTGTATCTCACACCACCTTACTAACCGCATAAGATATTGTCTAGCCAGGATCTGGTAAGTACTTATGAAAGGGGTGAACTAGGTAAGGGGCGACATGTCTATAAGAACAACCAACTTGGAACATGAGAGTTATCTCAAAGTCCAAAAATGGATTGGTTTATTAGTGTTTATGTGTATATCACTCCAAATTAATCATGGGATAACGTTAAGGACTCCCTAGTGGTACATATACCTACCTACTAATAAACCTTATAAAAGCCTCCCTTATACTGCCAGGTCCATAAAAGGACTACCAGCAGTACCTGGTAATTCTAAGGAGTTTGAGCTATTGAGTTTCCCTTTAGATTGCCTTCACTGCCTAGAGTTACGTAATTATAAGCCACGTCCCATCAGTGCCATAATAAGATTGGCGTAAGGTCAGCATTAAAGGGGAACATGATTATGAAAGCAGAAGCATAATGACCCCAAAATACGACGTTCATAACGTTGAGATTAGTTAGGTAACGACTGTGGATTATATATGATAAAGCATTAGGTATAAAATGAGGGTAGGGGTAAAGTCTCTGCATAGACTATCAGGACAAAGACAACATGAATACTGTTGCCATGCAAATCGTATTTTGACGAGGTATCAATCAACAGCTTGGTAACAGGCCTGCTGAATACGACATCTACTGAACCCAGCATATGTAGCTTGTGAGCTTGTCATTAGGGTTGTTGGCTCCACAGACATATAGATTCTTCTGGTCGAGATTGCTCCATCCAGGACTGGTCAGGTCAAAGTGAGAGCAACCATTGTCGTCCGTACATCCGGCATTGCTGGTTTCTAAATTCAGCACATAGATTTATGTATCTGCATAGACTGGGAACACTTACAAGTAGAAGCGACAATACGCGCCAGAGTCGGGCCCAACGGAGGAGACCAGGTCGTTCAAGTCTGCGGCCAAGGGGACTGTAGAGTCACAATTTGTCAGCACGGAACTGCAGTATGGACAGTATCAATATTTCTAAACGTACCGCAAACATTGTCTGGTGCGGTGATATGCACGCAGTATCCGCTCCAGTTGGCATCAGTGCACAAGTACACACCGAGAGTGGCACGTTTCTGAAGATCACCGCCTGCAACGGCTGGGGCTTCCGAGGGAGAGAGAGTACTGTTGGAAGACTTTATTTCTTCTGGAATATCACCAGGAGCAATAGGGGTGTAGTCTACGCCGGGTGGGATACGCGCTTTCAAGGACTCTGGGACGGCTGTTGCCATTGCCAAACCAATGACGCTGAAAAGGGCAAGAGAAATCATTTCTGAGGTGGTATGATGAGTTTTGCTGTTATCCTGATGGTTTGTGGAATGGATTGTTGCTGCTGAGGGTATCCCCTATGCTGGGGATCTCGCTATCTATTTATACAAGAAGTCCACGCGTGCAAGTCAAGAATTTGCTCCGCGTAGACCCGGCTGCTCTCAATCATCGAGGATTTAGTCTGGAGTGAAATTATTGAAATCATATTGGAGGCTATAACCGAAGCTCGAAGATGTAATGCAAGCCTCTCCCTCTTTCGGAAGGCTGCTGTCATGTTCAGTTGCCACATTATAATTGCACTTTCGTTCTATTGACGAAACGAGGGAATAGGCGACGTTTTTCTCTCGTGTCATGAAATTTATACGATGGCCATTATAATATGACCGCCTTGGTGCGACTGTATTTTCTGTGACTAAACAAGCTATGTGATACCAGATTTAAGCACGGGTGGTATATGTATACCCAGGAGCGCATATATGTATTATATATAGAGCTCTGTTAAATTTCAAAATTACAAGTAACAGAAACTCATCAGCTCGAGCATCGAGCTGTCATGGACTTTGGTAAGTTTGTAACTGCAAGAATAATTCTTGTTCCCAGTCAACCTAACATCTAGATCTTCTTGGAGTAGTATAGTGGCGTAAATATTCCATGCTTTTGAAAACATTTATTGGAGAAGAAGAATAATGGTTGGTACCGTGATCGCGGAACTACTCGGGGCGGAAGTCGATAGTCGGTTCGAACATCACTTAGAGCCACGCCACCGGCTAACATCGGGATTCAAAGCATTTGAACTCACAAGTATTAAGGCTTCGAGTAGAAATATGTACTGTTGACTGCATAGATACTATGGAATCGATCCCGTGTGGGTATGAGATGACGTTTTCAATAAGGATGCCTGTGCGAGTGCTGTGCTCGATGTCTTCGATGGGACTCGATTGCGTCTGGAGGCTCCAATGTCGTTGAAAGCTAAGCGTCAAAATTTGGAGTGCAGCGTAGGGTTACAGCGGAGCCTATGAGGCTCACGCCAAGCATAAAAGCTTATAGAAGTATGGTGAGGCGGAGCCGGATGAGTATAACAAGCCTATACCTTGGTTTTGACCTACCGCGCCGGTATAGATATGCCTTAGTGATACGCCCATCGCCGTACGGCGCCGGCCACGGGGTGATGACGACCGGAGTATCACATGGCTGACGTTGACACGTGGGGGATTACTGGCAATGTTGATACATTTCGACGCGGGACTACAAAGTGCAGATGCAGGAGACCTTGCAAAATACCTAACAGTGACGTAATTTCATTCACACGCATATATTGTCGTATTTGCGCAAAGGGCTCGGGGGGTAGGTAGTAGGATAGTTCAACAGCTGACTAAAGAGGACGAGCTTGATAGGATAGATCGAAAACAGTAAATACTATCTTAAAATTGTTCATTCCTATGAAGAAGCGTTAAGATGTCGATATACTGCTGATAATAACATTGTACCTACCTCCCTACTCGTTGACAGTAATCCAGTGTTCTCGTGAAATGCTTCCAACTCATAATACTAGAGGGTTTCTTTACGTGGACTTAGCGAAGCATAAAACCAAAAGAAGGTGCCTTTCTTTATTGTATCTTAACTATCTAATACCTCATGCTGCTATATAACGGTACGGCTTGACAGAACTCAGAAAAGAGATAGGCTGTGATAAGTCAGTAGACACACCCTTATTGTCTGTTCTATGTTTCTTGTCTTGGCGCATTGGAACATTCGGTTTATGATTCGACCGAAATGATTACATTTGCGCATATCTCACTATTACACCACCCTCAAAGTGTGTTCTCTGTGTATCCAACGCTCGGGAGTTACTCTGACTGCCACAAACGCGGGGCCGGTCATCACAATCATCCGAGAATTGCCCCTTTTTGGTTTCTTCTTAGGAGCGTTCCCCGCTGTTCCTACGAGCTCCGATAATCAATGATCAAACATGGCACCAGAAACTTGTATGATAGCACAGGTGTTGTGCCCCCTGAACAGTTCACAACAGACCGAGTGGAGTACTCCGTAGGTTTCCAGACGGCGTGATCACGATGATAGTGATAGGCCTTGACCCATCGCTGTGGAAGGCGTTTGCGAGTCAGCGGTGCTTTGTTATATATCTGCAGCTGTAGTGAACCAAGTCGCTTAACCAATGATATGGTACAGTCGTACCGATTGGAGGTTACCGACGGGAACTTGCTGAAACTAGATCTCTGATCGAATCGGAACCAGATCCTTGAAGCACTCACCGGATGGCTAGAACGTGTGAACTCGGCGCCACATTGTTATATCGAACCATGTAACCACGGCGAACCTCTTCGGAATCCGCCCCTAGCCGCTATTTCACACAATAGAACTACACCATACTGTGATACAGACCATATATTCGTCATGATCAAACTATATACATAAACCCCCGCTGCCAACCAGCTAAGGCAAGGACAGATATCACTTCGGCTTAAACATTCAAGGTCACGAACGAAACCACACAAGGGCAAGAACAAGAAAAGAGGAAACATACATTCATACCTACAGCTCCAGCAAACGACTAGGATAGCAACACGATGTCTTCGCCCGTTGGGTAAGGACGCCACCCGAGTCGTATGTCACGATACTGACTCTGATTAGTACCGGCCCTACCGCGAGAACTCGCTACAGTGACGCAGATGATCAAGCTCGTGGCGGACGCAAGGACGTCGGTATCAACCAGAGTCTCTTGCCCATCAACTCGGCATTGACCCAGCCTCCTGGTACGTTACTGTGTCGAGGTCTCCGCGTATATCTTTCTCTACCTAGCTGACGATATCACCCCTAGGCCAGCTTTTGAAGGGGGCAGTCGATGACAATGGCGTCCAGAAGAACCCCTCCCTGCTCCTCGGTATCAAGATTGACGTCGAAGCCGAGGTCCATCTTACTGCAAGGGTCAAGGGAGACATCGCTGTTGGCTTGTACTAGTTAGTTGTCAGCCCCTTGTTGAACCGGAGACGGTGTAGGGATGATAGGGGTACACAACATTAGGACACAATGGAGGTTGGCGCTATCGTGGGGATGGTGAACATGTGGAAGTCGCTACTGCGCCAGACTGCCAATTCTGCGAGCTACGGTGCATCACCTCGAGGCCTTTTGTTATGAATAGCTGACCTCAATACATTCATTCTCCTTTCTTAGTCCCACCTGTCGTGTGTACTAGTAAGCGTATAGGCGATACCCTTAACAAGCGAGGAAAGAAAAACATAAACAAGTGAGAACTTCAAAGGGGGTTGTGCTTGATATACCCCTGCGCTCCACGGGTAGAGGCAGTGGTTCTCAGGGGATAATCCAGCTGTAGGGAATATAGGGGCCCGTGTGGACCCCACCGTATTAGTTCACTAGTTAGTGGAGGTGGCTACAGACATAAAGGGTTGCTCATCCCCTATTGATAGACAGGCTGCTTGTGACTGGCTGTCTCTGTAGCTTGAGCCCTCTCTGCCACCCCATAGCCGGCGATATTAGAGTCTATATAACAAACAATGACCTGCATCCCACAGTATACTCATTAATAGTTGGTGCCGCATTCGAGTCCATCAGTCACACAAGCTATTTAGCACCGAACAAGGCCGATACTACCTGGTCAGTGAATCCGCGAAATCATAGACCAGGCCAAACCTCAATCAGGCATAGCGAAAACCACACGCACGCATGCATGCATGCATGCATGGGCTACTCAGCCCAGCTCAGTCCAGCTAGTCCCCCCTTCTTCCCCTTCATCTCCCACCTTGATCTCCAAGGGCTCGCTCCCATACGACCCCGTCAAGACCCTCTCGCCAGCCCCGAGCAGCCTGCGCTCCTCCGCCGTGACGTCCAGGGCCCTCGCAGCGGGCCACACGGCGGCCCACGATCCCGCGCAGGCGACGGCGGCCACCTTGCCCGCGTCGCCTGGCCGCGGCAGCTTCTCGGGCGGCACGAGGGCCTCGCGCAGGACGACCTCGTTCTCGGCCGTCGCGCCGGCCGCGATGGCGACGAGCGCGTCGGCGCCCGGCGGCATCTTGCGCCGGATCTTGATGGTGGGGATGTCCAGGGGCTCCAGCTCCAGCTGCGGCCGTCTCCCAGCTGCTGCTGCGCCGGACGAGGAAGAAGACACGGACACGGACACGACGACGTGCCCTAGCTGCAGGGCCAGCGGGTCCAGCGGCGTGTCCCAGATCAGCACCGTCAGCGGCTGCGTCGAGTTGTTGGTCACGCCGAAGGTGATGCGCGGCGGCGACGTGCCCGTCTGGCGGGCCGAGACGGTCAGCGCCGACGACACGTCGATGCTCTGGTTCTGTTGCGCCGCCACTGCTGCTGCTGCTGCTGCTGCCGTAGTAGAAGAAGTGCTCGCCAGTGCTACGAATTTGGTGGCGGCAACGGTGATGAGGGAGCGGCTGTTGAGGTTGAATGTGGCGTAGCAGATGAAGAGCACGATGCCGATGCCAATGAGGAGCGCGGGCGTCCGCAGACTACTAGGCATCGGACGGCGGGGTGCGACCATCGAACGAGCGAACGAACGATCTAGTACTGTATTTGGTTGGTTGGCTGGTTGATTGATTGATTCAACGGCTCATGAATCAAATCCAGAATTGCAAGGTGCGGAGCGGTCGCCGTGTGGGAAGGGATGTTCGGCCTACGTACGCTGTGCAGCTACTCAGCTAGGTACGTCACTTCACCAGACTTGCATTGCTATTTCACGAGTCTCACGGAACCGTGCGCCTTGACTCCGATCCGAAGTACTTGACATAGCGAAGGAGCGTGGCGACGTTGCCTGGGGAGACGGCGATTTAAAGCCCGCGGCATCTTGGCGTGGCCCCCAAGGGGGCAGTAACAGCCAGTCATCGCCGTGACGCGTAGGTATCGGCGTTCTAGATGAATCTACTGGTACGCGGTGAGCCGCAGCCGGTGGTAGCCAGGTACTGCTGCGCAGAGTGTTCCGTGATATCCCATTTGCTAGAACCGCTTATCGAGAGCCCCCCTGCCAAGCTACGGGCGCCTGGATTCGGTTGGTTGGTGCTGACAGGGTTGCAACTCGGCCGGGTGGCCTACTTTACTCAAAACGGGCAGGTGTTTATGAGCAACGCCACTCCCTACTCTCCATATGCATATCTAGAGAAGATGTCAGTGCAGCCCATATATCATTGCCTTTCTATGCTTACTCGCTCGTGAGCCGACTGACACTCATGCTGACCTGGGATAGAAGCTAGAAGCTTCCTTTCATCCCACCTTTGACCCTTTGAATTACATCTTCTGTGTTCCCATGCCGCTTCTCCAGATATATGCGACCGCGTTTCCCCCTGATTTGGAGAACGGCATCGCGCTGAGCGACAGTGTCCTTAGCAAGGTCAAGATTCTGCTCCAATATAAGCGTCTGAGTTCAAGGGTCTTTTCACAGCGATCCGAGTTTTCAGACGAGGTTACAGGGAGAGCCAATGTCGGTATCCAATACGTGCAAGCATCTATAAGACCCAGCAGTTGAGGGTCCATAGTCGCTCAGCGCGCGCCCAGGTCCTAGAACAAAGGTTGAGACCTGTATTATAAAATACCAACCCACCATCTCAGCCACATTGACACTGCCATTTTACGGTGACTGTGCTTAGTCTCCCGATAATTGGGGGTGGTTGATGAGGTGTATGCAACGCCAATAAGTTTAGGGAGGTGTTGGTAGGTTCACACGGACCTTGTATGAGGCCTCCTTGCCAAACTGGCACACCAAAATGGGCAGCCAATCTAGTTGTAGCAAGACCCCTTATACATGGTAGCAAGGCAGATGTTGGCTAGCGAAGCTTGGCTGTTTGTGTATGAGGGTCAAGATTTTCAAAGGCTTCTGCCCACAGGGCATCCTCATCCTGGTCAGAGAAGTAGTCAATTTCATCAACCGATGCTTGCGGCTGTTTCGCAGGATGCTGGTCGCAGTTGGCGGTGCCTCGTACAGCTTCTGATGTGTTGGAAACAAAGTCTTTCTTCTCGTTCAGCTGCGTAACGGCATTTTGATTAGGGAGAGAAGTTTCGCAACGCCTTCGTTTGTGCTCTCCCTCGGGCGATGTTGGCGATGGCAAGGAGTTTCCAACTGCTGACGTATCTGAACCCCCCTTTCCCCCAGTCTGTGGTGGCTCATTCTCACGCAGGTTCGCTTCATCCATATGGAAAGACAAGCCCGTGTGAAGTAGTGGTGGGCCTGCGCACACTTCTTGCTCGGAAGTAGACGCTGCTCGCTTGCGGCCTCGATTCGGAGACTGAAGCGGTTGTTGGGCCATGATATTCAGATCCGACGGCGTCTTCACGAAAATTCCATGGCCTTGTGGGACTGGCGGAGCTGGGTGCTCCGCAAGGAACTGCGAAATAATACGAAGCCATTCACGCCCGTATTGTTTGATTCTATGATAGCCAATACCTGGGACTCTGGCGAGTTCCGTGTCGTTTGTTGGACGCGCTTGTGCAAGAGCTCTCAGCACCTTGTCCGCTGCTACCATGTATAGGGGGACGTCGTCGACTAAGGCCAACTGGCGCCGACTGCTTCTCAATTGCTGAAATAATAGTTCTTGCGACTTGTCAAGCAATGCAGGCGCCTGCCTAGCATCTTTCTGG
>JAKJXP020000025.1:0-84389 GCA_022225965.2 Diatrype stigma | reverse complement strand
GGGTTGCTGGGGTTGCTGGGGTTGCTGGGGTTGCTGGGGTTGCTGGGGTTGCTGGGGTTGCTGGGGTTGCTGGGGTTGCTGGGGTTGCTGGGGTTGCTGGGGTTGCTGGGGTTGCTGGGGTTGCTGATGTGTCTGAGGCTCCTGTAGTGGCCCTGGGTGCTCTCTTCTAGGGATGGCATTTTCCCTTTGGGGCAAGTGAGGATTAGGCGGTGGCAGGTCCAATGCTACTCTCTTCGCGTTCATGCAATGGTATAGCATGAAACCCGCATACGCATCATCAGCGGCATAGAACTTCTGCTCAGGGCTGAGCGGTCTCATCCAGTTGCTTGTCCTCACAGGGCCCTTGGAAAGTGGCAGGCCGAGATGATATTGGACTTGCTTTGCCAATGCGACAAGGCCACTGCCCGGCATATGGGTGACCAACCTGTGCAGGTTGCTGAGTTCAAAGCCGCCTTGGGGGTTAAGATGAAAGTATTGCTGCAGCCGGAGTAAGTCGGCGCCGTGGATCTTGACGCCGGTCTTGATTATGTCGGGGCTTTCGATGATTTTACGCAGGGACGGCGCAATCAAGTCCTCGGGTGTCTCGCCCTCATGGCGCGCGATGTGGAACAGACCGATCTTGTCCTCACTAGCGACTTGCAAGAGGGAAAATATGCTCTTTAGGGGCGTGTCAGGTTTTGGGTACCAGCTGCACCATTCCCCATCGAAGCCCAAGACAGGCTCGTGGAGGAATTTCTGGGCGAGCACCTCTGATTCCTCTATTGTCGTGCTGTAGAAGACTTGAGGACGGTTTTTTTCAGGGTCACGGTAGAACGCGTGGCTCCAGTATTGCGTTCCCTTCAGGTGCTTGTAAAGCAGAGGCTGCAGTTGAAAGGATAGCGGCCATTGAGCTGTATTCTGGCCTGCTGAAGTGGCGGGTTCGACTGGACAATTGACGGCGAGGGTTTCAGCCATCACGGGTTAGTCTTCTTGTGACTATTTAGGTAATGAAGATTGATAGTGAGTGGGTGTTATAAAGTGCTTATTAGCTTGATCGACCAAAGATGCTGTATTATCGCGTCTCATTGGGCTGGCACGTATTTTAGTAGCTTATCGTGAATGTCGGGGACTGTAGCGATGAGTTGGCGCTGGATTTATTTACGAATAATTGTACTGGTGCAGGGTTGTATTTCCTAACAGGCTGACAGGTGATTCTCAAGCTGTGATGGTACGTTCGGAGAGGCGTTGGATTTCATCGGGCTCTGTTTTCTCTACGCACCGACTTGCTTGTAAACTGTTCTTTCGGAGAATGCTGGCTAATACCAAAAGTCTCTCGAAGCAGATGACTGAACGGCTGTTTGATCGACTATTCCATCGCCTATCAATTAATCCTGAACTGTGTGGAATACCCAGGAGGTAGGCTCTAACTATTCGGAATAATGGTTAAGATATAATACGAAGTACAGCAAATCTCATCCAAATAAGCCCAAAGCTAGAGGGCGGGGTGGGCTATCGGAATACTTGCATAGTCCAGTACAGGCGATATCCGCCAAGTATTTAGGCTACTATTAGCACTAAGTCTTGCTCGGAAAGGATTAAGCCGTTCTTTAGCTTTGGGCTTATTTTGCAGAAATAGACTGTATAGTATCTGTGTATATCCTCAGAGCACCTAACTACCTTGGCTGCTTGGTAATAAGATGTGATGATGCGCACGGGTCAAGTCAAGTCAGGGGTTGTTGCGCCACGTAATCTCATGACAACGACATACGAGATGGTGGTGAGTTTGTTTCGGAGCGGGCCGCAGACACGTATAACAATACAATTCCCATCCATAGAAACCTTGTGGCTACCGAGGGAGTGATCGAAGGACCAGTCGAACGATTAGATATGTAAAGTAACCTAGTTGTAGGCATTCTATGATCTCTATCCAATGTCATGTACCTACTGGTATGTATAATTATAATGATCTTGATAATGATCTTGATTTCCGCCTACCCCTGGCTGGCAATCGCAATTTCCACAGTAACCGCATCACCAAGACGCATCCATAGCCATGGTAAGCCTAGCCCTCTCAACCGCATCGCGCAGCTCCTGGGGCCGCGCACTCCTGCTCTCCCTGCCATTACCACCACCACTACCACTCAAGAAGAGCTCCCGCTGCAGCAGCTCGAAGTAGCGGGGCTCCGAGAGCAGGCCGCCCGCGCCCGCGGCCGCGCCCGCGATCCCCAACCCCAGCTCGATGCGGTCGAGCAGACAGCCGACGATCTGCGCGTACACCATGCCGGCGAGGCGGCCGTCGAGCGAGTAGAAGACGCCCAGCTGCACGCCCTTGGCCGGGTCGTAGTCCGGCATCGGCCCCACGTCCAGCGACGCCAGCCGCCGGTGCACGTGGTGGAAGATCGCCTCGAGCAGGCCCACGAGCTGCGCGTAGCAGCTCACCAGCAGGAGCGCCACCGGCGCGTCGGGCGCTGGTGGCCCTCCTGCTTCTCCTCCGTAGTCTACTTCTTCGTCTTCGGGTGTGCCCGTTGCTGGTGGTGGTGGTGGTGATGGCGCGGGTGCCGCGAGATTTTCGAACCCGGAGCCCCCATTACCGCCATTGCGTAGGTTCTGGTAGTGGCCGTGCAAAGCCTCAGTGTCCGCGCCATTTCCCCCGTGGCCAGACAGAGGCGGCGCAGACTTGTGCCGCACCGCCCGAGGCTGCTGCTGCTGTTGGTGGTGGTTCAGGACCCAGCGGAGGGCGCCCATGGTGCGGTGCAGTCTCTGGGCGTAGTCCAGGGACCTCTCGCATATGGTCAGCCCGTCCCCTGCCGGCGGCGGGGTGGCACAGACGAACGTGCCGAGGTTGATCGAGGCCGGGTCGGCCGCCTTGAGCATGGCGGCCTGGGCGTGCAGGTCTACGTTGAGCTGCGAGAGCTCTCTTAGGCACTCGTGCTGGCTGGCTGTTGGTGGGATATTGGGCGCGGACCCTCCTCCTTGGAGGATGCAATACCGAGGAGTAATCTCCTGATCGTTGGTGAGGGTCGGGTTGATCCTAGGGCTGTCATCGTCGTCGTTATCTTGCGACAGCTCTGGTGGTGGTGATGGTGGTGGTGGCAGTGGCTCTGAATCTTGCGGTGGAAGGTCGAGATCGAGATCGAGATCGTAATCTCCAGCCCCCCCTATTGTTGCAAAATCGCCGCCGCCGCCGCCGCCACCAACGAAGGTGTCCTCCGTCGCCGCGTCCAAACCCCCATTTCCATCCCCGAACAACAAGTCCTGCGGTTGGTTTGTTGCCATTGCCGGATACCGAATCGCCCCATCAGGAGCCGCCCCCCGGCAACCGAAGCCTTCATTCGGGTTTGTGGCAGCGGCGGACGTGGGCGCCGCCAGATTCGGTCCCGGGTTCGGCTTCCGCGGCCGCCCCGGGCGACCGGTCCTGCCCACTTCGCAGGCTACGTTGAGCCTGGTGCACCGGATGCACCTCGGCTGTCCCTCGTCGTCGCGCAGGCATTTCAGCTTCTGCATGCGACATCTATCGCAGGCCGTGCGACGGAGACTGGATTTGTTGGCCTTCGGTACGTAAGGCATCTTCTTCTGCTGTGTAGAATATGTGCATGTGATGTTTAAGGGGATGCCGTCTTACTTTAGTAACTAGTCAAATGAAGCGCTTCTGATCTATTTCTCTCTTTCAGGCAAGCGGCCGCGTTCGCTTGGGGCGCAGCAGGATTCTATCCCTGATATTGCACGTGACATGATCCCGAGTTCAGCAGGACATGCCGATACCGCCTCATCCCCTTCCAGTCTTGACAGCAATGAAAATGATGCAAAGAACGGTGTCTCACTGGGTATGAACTGTATACCCCCATTGATGTTCCTCTATTTTATCGTGCATACCCCCAAGCCTAGGACTGATAAATACACGGCGCAACTTCCGTACGATGATGGAGCTCATGTCTTAAGAGGCACGCCAGAAAGACTACAGAGAGTCGGACATGTCAAGTCAATACTGATTGGCACTCCATTGCATTATCAGTGCTTTTAGCTGACTCTCACTTGTTGGTCGGACTCCTGTAAATACAGGGAGCAAAACCCCAACACAACTTTACAACAATCAACATGTTCCAAATCATATTCCGCTACAAATAATTCAACAATCAGGCTTCAATGGCCGATAAGAACAGAGACGCCATGCCATAATCCATCAAAGCCGTGATTCATCGTAATTGTCCCCCTTCCCTGAACGCCAAAATCGTACATCCGAATTCTCTGCGGAGCCTCCCTTAAGTCCATACGCCCATGCCCGAGGGCTATCATTCATTCCCTAATCCAGACCCCCTCACAAAGATTTGAACAGTACCAATTCTTGCAAGACAGACCTAAGGATATGTACGAATTCTCGCTACATGTTGCGGCGCCTCAGGGACAGACCAATTTACATAACGATGCAGTCTCTATCCCGTCCTCCATTTCCCTGCGGGGGTGGGCCGGCACCCGCGGAAACCGGTACCGGTGTTCCTACCGGCGTTCCACTCACGCGGCCTCTCACGGACGATCCCGGGCTGCCGCGCCCGACACCAACACCAGAGGAAACGCTAGCTCGCGGGCCAGGTGAGGAGCCTCCTAGGCTACTGGAGGGGTGGCTCGGGTGACCAGCGGGCGGGACGTACGGTGTGGCCTTCGAAGCCTCGTCGTAACTAGGAGGGGCGTCGCCTACGCCTTGGTCTGCGGGTCTGTGTGTTCTAGGCACCGACGCCAGAGGGGGGACCAGGGGCCTAACCTGTTGCGTGGCGGGTCTTCCTCTGCCACTGCCACCCCCGCCGCGCTGTTGGTTGACGGATGTGGTTCTAGGAGGGGTCGCAGGCGCACCACCACCACGACTACCTGTAACTTCGCCTCGTCCACGAGCTGGTGGGGCACCTTGACGGCCCTGTTGCTCGATGTATTGCGCCGAAAGTTGGCTTTCACGGCGTCGAGCGGCCTGCGCCGCACGGTGGCGTTCGTCTTCTTCCTCCTGAAGTTGGAGTGCCAATGCTAGATCACGATCTTCTTGTTCATGATTTGGTGGAGCGGCCGGGGGTGATGGCTGCGTTGTTCCAGCCTGGCGGCTACTAGTCGAACGTCTATTCTGAACCGTCTGCCACTCATTGCCATTGGCATTATTATTGTGTGATCCTTCATCATACCATGCGTCAGGAGCATTAGCTGATGACGTCTGTTGTTGGGGACCGCCAACAACGCGAAAGTCGCCGGAGAAAAATTCGGCGCGCTCGCCACTAACGTCCGTGAGCGATTCCCAGACAATTTCGTCATGGGTAAAGTAGCCAGCGTCCGTGACCAAGGTGAGCAGCTCAAGTGTTTGTGGATGTCGATATAAGGTTGAGAAGTGGTCATTACGGAATAGGATGGACACTGAACCTGGCCGAATAGAGTTTGCAATCACTTCCAGCCCCCAAGTGGTCAGTTGAGTAGCCGTCGAAGAAAGCCAAGACCTAATCGTAATTATATCTTGGTAAAGTTGTTGCTCCGATTCCGTAAGACCGATAGACGCATCACTAAGCTTGTCCTCAAGTTCTTCCTCTCGGAAAAGAAGGCTCTGCACTTCATCATATGATGAACCTTGCCGAATGAAAGCATCGTAGACAGGGTCGTTTTGCGGTGGCAACCAGCCATGTATCAATGGAACCGAGAATGTGGCATATAATTTCAAGTCTTGAGTGTTCTCAAAACCCCCAGGGATTGGTGTATTGGGAGACTTCCGCTTATGAGCCTCTACTAGCCCCAAGCTGGGGATAAACCGAGGGTTGACGTTCATGCCTGTTTGCAGACCCTTCATGAAACCATAAAGCTCGGTCATATCTGGCAGTGCTGTATCAGCGTCTGTTCGCCGTGATGAAATAAGCTCGTCAAAAACAGCTTCCAGTAGTAGATTGATGCTGATTTGTTCACGAGTTCTAAGTGTCTCAACCAAATTGGAAGTCACTTGAGGAGAAGCGGTTAAGGTAAGTGCATTTACCAGCGCAACTAGTGGACAGGGACCATTGGCATTCTGCACTAGAATGGGTGACTTCCTAGCCTTCTTAATGCTATCGTCGAACCAAGTAATTGTTTTGATCAGGTATGTTTCTGATTTTGACTGGGCTTGTGGTTGTGGAGGTGAAACCTCGTTGGAAACTCGGGGCGGCAGAGCTGGTGGTGGTGGCACTTGTGCCGGTGTGGAGGATGGTGATGGCACCGGCACTTCTATGGTGGCAACAGCGGCAGTGGCGGGGGTAGCAGCAGGAGCAGCTTCGGGGGCAGCTTCGGGTTTGTGCTGAACTTCATCAGCATCAGCGAAGTTTTCCCATGAATCTTGCCTTGATAAATCCACTCCAGACGGTTCTGGCAGAGGTTCATGATCAATAAGGTTCCATTCTTCGGGGGGTCCGGATTGCTCCTGCTTCGTAATCTCAGCCGAACGTTTGCCGTCTCGGGGTAGGCCTAGATCATGCCAGGCATGTCGATCATCTATGGACGGTGCTTGTCCGAAAGGCTTTTCGGGCAAACGTGGCGGATCTTCTTCGTCCCAGATTGGAGGTTCTTTTTCGAAAGAAAAGGCGGGTATAGAAGGAGAATCAGAGGTATGGACTGCCGATGGCTGAGCTGGTGGAAGTCCAGAGCCCCAGATGTTTCTCCCCGAGTCCTGATCGGTATCTGACACGGATGGCAGAGAGGGGTTCGTGGAGGGTTTGCGTTCATCCAAAGCCGGCCGCCAGGGATTCGTGCTGGACTCCGAATCGGATATTTGCATATGTGAGAATGCATTTGTCGGCGGTGGCGGAGGGGCTTCAGAAGGCATCGCCGGCTTACTGCCGCCTACAGGCTTCCTCTTGAAAGGGTTTGTTTCGGTTCGAACTGGACCTGGTACCAATGCTCTGGGTACTTCCCCGGGCAGAGTCTCTGTCTTAGTCGAAACCGGGTCGGATTTGTTCTTATTGTTATTGTCCGTCCATGGGTTCTCCTCATTCTGCGCAAAACTCAAAGGCTGCGACGTCGGTGCGATTCCTGGGCGCAGAGTATCTGGAACATTTGACCGCGAGTTAGACCTGGCTATCTCATTTGTGTCACGTTGGGTATCCTCCGTATGGTTCCGGGTTCCCCATATTCGTTCGGCGTCTGGTTCGGAATCGGAAGGCGACCACAGTTCTTGTCTAACCCCTTGCATATCGATGCGGGGAGGAGCGCTAGTGTCGATGGAGCCATCGTCGGGTATTGGTTTGCGTGCAACCATCGTCGTAGCCTAGCGACGTTGGCCGGGTTTCCTTGGTCAATTGTTCTTGACGAGATTAATGTAGGCCTGCTTAGCAGTGTGTGCTTGACATGTGTTCCTCTAGTATTCCGAGTTTTCTATACTAAGGAAAAGAGAACTAGGAGATAGAGAGAGTGAAGGGTTGTGTAGAAGCTGTTGTCACCAAGCTCCCAAGTTGCGTCATAAGAGCAAGCTAAGGCTACTGAGGACTCAGTACTGGGCTGGTAGAGATGGCGACGCAGTGCTGGGATGAAAGAGAGGACTGGATATATCGATAAAGACGGGAATGTAGAGAAGAACAGAGGGTTGAAGATCTGTATGATCAAGGTGTCGGTATCTAGGACGTCTGTGTGCAATTGAAGGATCTCAGGAAGCAGAATCCAAGAATCCGGGAATCGCAGCTTGTTGTGTTAAGCTGGTGAGGGTACCAACGTCCACTATCGATACGACGAGGCAGCAACATTAAAGGAAACCTTCAGTTGACTGATTGAGGAATTGACTGCGTAATGCTTGCTGGATGTGGCGCTGCTACTGTTTCTGATTGGCCAGCCGTCGATAACCGCATCGATAAGCAGGGGCGACGTTAGTGTCAATTGGGCATCTTAACCATATGTACCCACTTTGAGTCGTAAGCAACAGCTTTGGAGCTACATACAGCAGGTACACATCAGCTAAGGGCAGCCAATGAAATCGAGCATTACT
This sequence comes from Diatrype stigma, assembly GCA_022225965.2. Lineage (NCBI taxonomy): Eukaryota > Fungi > Ascomycota > Sordariomycetes > Xylariales > Diatrypaceae > Diatrype > Diatrype stigma. Next base: position 76,444 of record JAKJXP020000025.1, on the reverse strand, counting down.
CTACCTCTACAGCTCCGAGTCCTTCCCGTCGTACTAGACAGGCTGGTAGCCAACTACATACACTGATGCAGTACGTAGGCAGCTAGGCATACATAAGGTACGTATGGATTAACCGAATCGAATTTACGATGTCCCGGGGTAAACTATCTTGTACAGGCAGACAGGCTGGCAGACAGCAGGATTACTTTATTAACTCACAGCCACATCCCCACTCACATCCATCTAGCAGAACTCCGATCGCCGCCTTTGTGGCGTGGATTTACATGCATGTCTTCCGACAACGATATATGTATCAAAACGATAAATAAATAGCTTTGCCAATTGCCTTATATATAGATTTATATATATAAAATATTCGTAAATTATTTTTTATACTTGGGTTTTAATAAGTTGTCGATAATAATGATAATTGCTATTAATAAGTATTAGTAAGTACTTAATGGGCTATTATATTAATAGCAGTACATAAGTATACTAGCTGTTTGCGCCTTACGTGTATGTAGTATTTCTGGCTAGCGCAAAATCAATGTTCGATTGATCTATCCTACCCATGTGTTCCTACATACGTACCACACAACGTAATGGAAGTAAGCTTCAGCCATTTCGTCAAGGGGCTTGCTAAGGCTATGGTGACCAAACGTATAAAATTCATTGTCGCAGATACAGTTGTATATGTCTGTTTTACGCGTACCGACATACCAGTTGCTTACCTAGCACAAAAGTAAAGACAGACAGACAGACAGACAGACAGACAGACATAGTACCTAGCTACCTAGCTAGGTAATTATAGGTACATAATAGATGTATGTATATAGGAAAACATGTACAACATTAGCTAGTTATAGTTAGATCCAGTTTCCCCACGCCCAACCCATGCAGCAGAAGCATAGGCCAACGCGACAGGAAGCTCTAAAGGCGTAAATAGTTTTAGTCTCCAAGTCGAATGTAACGTGAATGACGATAACATTTCCGTTCTTAACATGGAACAACATCGGATGTTTTACCTAATGTTCTGAACAGTTCGAAGAAGTAATAATTAAGCTCTACTCACCCAGTCTATGTCCCTGCAGTCTTCTCGTGGTCTTTTCGCTGATCGCCTCTTTCAATCACGCTCTTTTGCATTCTCAAAGCCGCTCATCATGGCCATCGTCCAGGACTGGCTTCCCGCAAGCCGTGGGAATTATGACACGCTACTGTTCTGGTGGCAGTTCTACCCCATTGTAAGGTGCCTCCTTTGACCTCCTTTTGCCTCACTCCACACTACTCCTCTGTAAGTGGTTTCTAACTTTGCCCAAAGATGGGGTCCCTTCAGTGGCTGGTCTCATGGTATGGCATGGGGAAGACATCTGTCCAAAGCAGATTCAACATTCCCGGCAGGGTTGCTTGGTTCACCATGGAGATTCCTGGGTTCATGACTCTCCTCTACTACATGAAGACCTTGCCCCTTGAGAACGGCATTACGGACCTACCCTGGCAGAACAAGGTCTTGGCCGGCCTCTTCGTCATTCACTACACCTACCGGGCCGTCATCTTCCCCTTCATCCAGCCGTCCATGTCGCCTATCCATTTCCTGGTATGGTCCAATGCCATCATGTTCCAAGTATGCAATGGAAGCGCCCTCGGCGGTTGGCTGGCGGCGTACGGCCCGACCACGCAGGAGGCGTGGCAGGCGCAGTCGTCGACGCTGCAGTTCGCCATCGGCCTGGTCCTGTTCTACGTCGGGCTCACCGGAAACTACTTCTCCGACGAGGAGCTGCGGGAGATCCGCAGGAACGAGCTGCGCCGGCAGGAGAAGCTGAAGGCGAAGGGCCACACCAACATCGAGAAGCACTACGAAGTCCCCGACAACGGCCTGTTCCGCCACATGCTCTATCCGCACTACTTCATGGAGTGGGTCGAGTGGTTCGGTTTCCTGGTCGCCGCGGGCTTCTCCTGCACCCCTGCGAGGTGCTTCCTCCTTAACGAGATCTTCGCCATGCTCCCCCGCGCCGTCTCTGGCGGCAAGTGGTACAAGGAGAGGTTTGGCGAGGACAAGGTTAAGGGGAAGTACGTCATTATACCAGGCATCTACTGATAGCTAGTGGCTATCTGCTACGACCATATGCCGTTACTGTCTTCCCGCACGCTAATGGTGTCCCGCGTCTGTAAAGCTGGTGTGGGGGATCTCCTAATTTGGCGGGGTCTAGCCTGACACTTCTACTTTCCAACTGGGGCTATGATGATGGAAAAAGGGGGTATTTACAGCAGATGATATCGTTGAGGTTGACCGTCCCGGGTTCTATTTTCTCAATCTGTTCATATTCTTATATATATCCCATCCGTGCGAGCTAAGCATATCGCCCAATGCTACATTCAATCGAATCAATATAGGCTTGCAAAAACGTAAAATACAGGTTGGGGTTCCCGTTTCTGCTGGATATCAAAATGAATTCCTCGATTCCTACTTCGGAAAGACCCGCTTTAGCGATCTTTCAGTTAAATATATGGTGTCATTAGCTGCATCCCCTCTTCATCATTATACAGCACTGCCTTCTTACCGAAAACCAAACGCCGAGACAATTTCTCTAGAGTTCCAAGGCCCCCATAGACGATGCCAAGGACTCGGGAGCCCCCTTAGTCAAATAATCCAGCACCTTCAGAGCCACCATGGCGCAGTAGCCCCTACTCGGCCGCCACCTGCCCGCCCAAGCCCCATTCCCTATTAAATTACAAGCAAAGAAAGCATCGAGATAAGCCATAGTGCAACTATTGCCGACCTCGTCGTCCTCCTCGGGCTCGACTTCCCCATCGAACCGGAAGAACAGCTCCACGTCGATGTGCGGCAGGCGATCCGGCGGCGAGCCGCTACGGACGCAGACAGCGCCGTTCTTCAGAGCCTCCGCGTAGTCCAAGAACGGCAGCTCCTTGCGCTGCGCCTCCAGCCACGCCCGCGCCTCGGACGGCGACCTGCCGATCAGCACCCCGATGCTGGCCTCGTCGTAGGGGTAGCTGATGAGGAGCGCGAACTGCGCGGCCGCCTCCGGGTAGTGCGGCATGTCGTCATCTAGGTATACGATCGCTCCGTTGAAAAGAGGCATGGTCCGACACCCCCTGGCATCATTCCGGTGAACCTCGTCCATGACGGTTTTCTAATGGTCGCCCGTTATTAGGCTGCAACCAACCCTTGTGAGGGAGCTGATAATCAAGATCGCCTTCATATATGCCATTTAACGACTTACGACTATAGCCCACTCATTTTGCACCTTCGCCAGTATTAGCACATCGTGGTGACTTAGGTGGAGTCTCTTGTTGGGCATACCTTCTCGTAATTAGCCCTTCGGCCTTCTCGTGCTTCGCGGATGGCTAATACCACGAGCGTTTTCAGGGCTGTCTCATATGCTAAATGTTGGATCATTCTTGTAGGTGGAAATGCGGATCCAGGTTACGTCGTCGAATTTGATCCGCATATGAAGGTCTCCTGATGTATCGTTGGAGTAACAGAGTAGATGGATAGTCCTTGTTGACTATTGGGTCAGCGACCTACTCACATCGTGACTGTCACATAGAATTCTGCATATATTTTCCGTTATAAATATTACCACAGAGGGTCTATCTTACTACTTAGCTTGAGAACTGATTGCGTATGATTGCACTGAAAGCTGTCATGTCATTGAATGGACGATGAGGCGAAGGCTGCCTCAGGACATATGACGCATACCCCTCACCAGCGTAGCATTCAGAGGCAACTAGCTAGACGGCGTACAGAATTCATGTATAACAGTGTGTACACCTACATAGGTTACCTACCTGGTAGTATAACTGAGCTAGTCTTTGCAGTTTCCATCCTTCTTACTGGCAAGACGGCGACTCATTGTGGGACCACCCCAGCATACACGTTATAGTCACTGTTAAGTGTTTGACGCAGCCCAGCCGAGCCATACCGAAACACAGATACAGGACTAGCTAGAATATAACAATACATATTTATTATATTCAAGAGTTTCTTACTGGTATATTGTTTCGAACACATGTTGGGTCCCGTCTCGCCCCCCTCCCCTTTTCTTTATTTTCTCTTTCTATTTCTTTTTCTTCGGGAGCTGAAGTCGTTGGTGAGATACCTATTGCAGTTATCATGAGTCCACGTGCGTCGTTGAATGGGTATTAGCTTCAAAGTATAATTGTCTCCGTGTGTACAAGTCCTATATTTTCAATCGCGACAGTCAACCTCACAGTAGGTACACAAAATACTTAGGGTCATAGTTCCTCTCTTCGTCCCTACATTATTATAGACAATCTCACCTAGTACTCAGGCGCATTTACCTTCCCCCCTTTTTGCTATCGCAGGCCGCAATAAAGAGCCATTTTGATGTAACATGCTTCCTATACCGTAGGAAGGAAGTCGTACAATCACTTATTACGGCATACCAACGACATATTCAAAGCCCAGACCTGCCGCTATCAAGCTCCCAGTCACCCAGAAACCATAACGGAACCACCACCAACAGCTCGAGGGCGATTTCAGATCAACCTTGTAGATCATGGTTCCCAAGGAAATGAAGCTCCCGAATACGGAGAACAAGTAATAGGAATCTCCCACCTCCCCATTTGAAGGAGGACTGTTGACAAGCAAGAGCACCATACCACCAAGAATCAACCACAACACCGGCTTGGTCCGCTCCCCAAGGAGAACTGCCAGGCTTTTCAGCCCAATCTTCCTGTCGTCTTCCACATCTTGGAAAGCATAGATGGTATCGTAGATGACCGTCCACAGGACGCAGGCCAGGAACAGAGCGATGGTCGGAGCATCGACCGAGCAATGTGCGAGCCTGGGACCGACGATGTAGGGGATCTGGCCCATGGCGACGGATCCCATGAGGACACCCCATCCCAGCCAGATCCCGAGCACGAGCTGTGCAAGATGCGTGTGCCGCTTTGCCCAAGGGTAGTAGAGCACGGGGATCATATTCGGCGCGGCGTAGCGCGCGCTGCCAGCGGGCATGAAGCACAGCAGCACCAACGCGGCGCTCATCGCCTGGGTGGCGGTGAAAACGAAAGCGGCGCGGGGCGACACGGCGCCCCGCGGGATGGGCCGCATGCTGGTTCGCTGCACCTTCTTGTCCACCGGGGCGTCGACCAGGTCGTTCCAGATGTGGATGGCGTTGGAGTAGAAGAAGCTGCCGGGCAGCATCACGATGCAGGCCCGAAGGACCTGCGAAGGCGCGCTGCGCTGCGCAACCGCCGCGTGCAGGATCCCGAAGAGGTGGGGGAAGTAGATCAGGAACAGGCCCGCTGGAGGGCTGAGGCGTGCTAGCTGAACGTAGGGGATCCACGACGGGGGGAGACGAGCAAGCCACCCTCCAGCATAGTTGCCGCCATATTGCTTGGATAGCTCGCCCTGCGAGGGGCTCTTCTCGGGAGTGTGGACTTTGGTACTAGCACTTGGGCTCATGTTAAAAGGGGGTTCGGAAAAGATGTTGTTGTTAGAAGGATTAGAAGATTATTGTTGCAGTGGCTTGATGGCTTTGTCACCTTTGATTTGAATAAGAACATAGAAAGGCCGCCATTAGAAATGTAAGATCCCATATCGTATCAAATACCATACCTATTCCCTGTACCTACAAGCCGCCCGGAAATCCCATTTGAGGCTTTGAAGTGACGACGCGTGCATATGCAATGGCTGCCCTATGACTTGATGTCCGAGTGAAAAGTTGGATGAATGCTACGTAGAAGTGCAATGTTTCCAATTGGAAGAAGCCAGGGTTCTTAGTCACCAGTCGGGTCTTATCCTATATGGATCCCAAAAGGGAAAAGGGGCGTATGGATATAAAGGAGTATACACTCACAGTAGGGACGGTCCGAAAGCAGCAGGCGCACCGTACAGGGATCTCGGTAGATGGCCAAATGGGTACAGGTACCGTCCGTTTGCTTACTGGTACCATTGACTTTCGACCTTTTCCTCCTGTTATGGAGATGTCCCACAGCTGTCAGTAGCGGCAAGATGCATTGCGACTCTATGCTTTATGTGAGTGGTACGGTACCATCGTAAATATCTCCTATCTGTCAATGGCTCGGCATTGGCTCCTGACACAGGAGGTAAGCAGGCTTCAGCCGAACCGACTTCCATGACTCAGATTACGTGGTAGTCACATGTGATGGTTTGAAGCATATCGCGAGATGTTACCCAATTGGGACAGGTAGCTACATGGTTTTGCACCGTATTGGACTACGTCCACCTGTATCTTTTGAAGACCGGTCTACTCTATACTCTATGCCTTTGACAGGAGAAATCCATCGTTTTGCTGATTTTGGAACAGATGCTCCGGATCATACGCCCTCGCTATCTCCTTCAGTTTTGACAGGTTCTCACTTCCGTATGAAGCCAACGGGTTTTCATCTCGTGATGCATCATTCATATAAACAAAAGAGAGGTCGGAGCCGCGCTGTTGACCAAGTGTCTGCCATTGATTGCAAGTATCGATCGAAACGGAGCGGACCAGTTCGTCGTCCTCTTCGTTTATCCAGTCAACCAGTGTAGTCCACCCTGAATGTAGTTAGACACAATAAGGTTCGTATCTTCATCGCTGGAGATCTCTGCATTCAAAAGGGGCACTCACATTGTTGATCTCCTTGGGGAATATTGAGCGCGTTACCGCCACCTTCAAATCCTTGTCGATTGAAACTTGCACCGACATGCTGAATAACAAACGTCTGGTTCGCACCTGTAGCGCTTTGAACTTCGAGGGCCCTTTCTCGCCAAAAAGTGTAAACTTGTTTAGTGAGATCGGCATCAATACGAGTGCTACAGCCCCTATAATCGTGTCTGCGCAGGAATAATGACGATTAGAAGAACGAAGGTTCACTCAACGCGACGAGGTACTAACCGAGCCTGTGTGCTTGAGAAGCTGGAACCTATCATCTGTATCAAAGAGGCAATAGTCGTGTTTGTTGGGCCTACCACCACCTGCGCTTGCTCCAAGTCCGAAAAGGGGCCAAATGCCAACGGGACTTCGTTGGCGGGCTCGGTATACAAAAGGCCCAGGGTGATGGAATCTAGCCCAATGGTGATGAATGCATTCGACTTCTCGTCGGAGGAACCTTCTTTTTGCCATATATCATAAGCCGTGAGAACTTCCCTAGCCTGGTCCGGAGTGAATGCAAGTATCTTGAGCCAAACATCGTATATTGGTAAAGTATAAACGTCATACTGGGCCACGATACCAAAATTGGGGCCACCACCTTTCAGCGCCCAAAATAGGGGAGCATTTTCCGCCACATTGGCATTGGTGATCGTACCGTTCCCTAAGACAACCTAAAGAAAACTCAGTTATACAGTCATGCTGGTTGCGAATGTAAGGGTGTGCAATAATTACCCGAAAGTTCTTCACCTTGTCTACTGGTAATCCATATTGATTCGTCAAATACGAATACCCACCTAGCGAGTAGATTTTAGTTAGTTACGTAGAGCATCAGGTTTCAAAGGTGTGCTTTTCATATATACCACCAAGGAAAAACCCTCCCACGCCGACATCCGGAAGCCGTGCTCCAGCAACGACAGCTTTATAGGGGTCTAATGAGTCGTATACCGCACCCCAACGGGCACCGGGACCGATGGTAGCATACGTCCGATCTTCCGATAGTTTGACCGTGTTGATCTTCTCTAGGCTCAGGAGAATCCCATCATGCCCAACACTCGACCAACCGGGGTTGGGGGAATGGCCACCACTTCGGACAGCAAACTTGGTTTTGAGGAACCCTATGATGCGGATGGTTGCTGATATATCGTTTTCGTCCCTTGGTTGCACAATACAGGCAGGCTCGCTGACGCATGTCTGAGACCTAGGTACGGTATCGGTATCAGTGGACATCTATCAACCACATTGACTAGCTTGTCACCAGTACTGCCTTGAGTCCCTTGACATACCAATTTTCCTCAACAACGGTCTGATCCAACGGTGGAGTATCTACTTGGTTCTGTCCCATTGAGGCCTGCGCTACCAGACAGGCAACCTGGGCTATCCCAGCAGGCGAAGTTGCGTTGCCATAGTCGTCTTCGAGTGAAAGTATTACACTGTCAGATAAGCCCAGGCTTTTACCGAATGAGTAGAAGTCTTCTGCGTCAGATCTTGGGGGAACGATAGATCTGATGGGGCTACGGAAAGATTTGGTGGCTTCAACGGTGCATAGGGCTGCCAGGATACACAGTAGAGACAGCATGATGGCTAGTCATAAGACTACTGACGATGCCGAAGCCTTGATTATCTACGAAGCAGATCTACACACGGGCAGCCGATATATGTAGTTCATCCCAAAGCTACAAGATGGGTAATAAGACATCGCCCACCGCAAAGGAATATTGGAAGCCTAACGCCACGATCCTAGACACAATATCAAATTTTGTAAATAGATGAGACCAAAACAAGAGATCCGTTGTTGAGTACCTGGTACATGCACATATATAAATAAGGTAGGGTAGCATTTAACGGTTGGCGTAGTCAGAGGCGAATGCAACCTCAGCCGGCAAGCAATCAACTTCGGTCTTATGCTTGCTTACCTCACATCACCTGGCAATGCTTCTGGGCCAAGCGATAGCCAGGCAGGCGTTCGGGACGGTGCATCGTGTCCCGGGATTCGTGTAACCGTGAGACGACGCTGACAAGCCGCGCAGCCGTTTCCGGCTTTGCACACGGCAAGTGTGCCTGGATCAAAAGAAAAGACGACACACAAGCTATTGATAACATTTGGTGACACGATCATGGTTCATGGAGCTTGGCCCAATGCTACGGTAGGTATGTAGCCACGTAAATAGCCACCTAGCCACCCAGGTATGTACTATGTAGACAGTTTTCCCGTGTATGAAGTGCCGAGCCTTGTTCACCCCCTTGCGTGAGTAGGCAGGCAGGTACTATGTCTGCGGTCATTCGCTCCCCCCAAAAACGCCTTAATCGCCAAACATCAGGCTCTCACTTGCCTCCTCTTACCTCCTAAAGCCATCCCTGCATCCTAGCTTCAGCTTCTACCGAGTGTTCAAGACAACTTACTATATTCGTAGGGTTCGATTTGAACCCGCTTATGACTTAATAGCAATTCGTTATTGTCTACCGATCGAGCACCGCAACGAATATTCGCGACCATGTCGAACAAATTCGACGTGACCCCCGAGAAGCAGGCGGGCGTGCTCCGCTTCCTGTACCAACAGCTCACCTTCAAGCCCGCCGAGGTCCGCGACGTCAACCTACAGGGGCGGACGGCCATCGTGACCGGGTCCAACACCGGCACCGGCTTCGAGACCGGCCGCCAGCTGCTGAACCTGGGGCTGAGCAAGCTGATCCTCGCGGTGCGGAACGAGGAGAAGGGCAAGGCCGCCGCCGCGAAGCTGCGCTCCGAGGGCCGGAACCTGGAGGCGGGCGCCGTGGAGGTGTGGAAGCTGGATCTCTCCGAGTACGATTCCATCGTGGCCTTCGCGGAACGGACCAAGACCCTCGAGCGGCTCGACTACGTCGTCCTGAACGCGGCCCTGTCGCCCGCCACCCGCGTCTTCAACGAGCATACCGGCCACGACGAGACGATCCAGGTCAACTACCTATCTACAAGCCTGCTGGCACTCCTGCTGCTCCCGGTCGTCAAAGCGAAGAGGGGCGTCCAGGGACACCCAAGTCGCATTACATTCGTCAGCTCGGAGGTCGCCGCTTGGGCCAAGTTCCCCGAGAAAAAGGAGGCGAGCCTACTCTCCGCCTTCGACAAGCCCGGCAAGGTGGACCCGTTAGAACGTATGTTCACGTCCAAGCTGCTCGGCCAGTTCTTCGTCGACGAGTTGGCAAAGCGCGTACACCCTTCGGTCGCTTTAATCAACGCTGTGTCGCCGGCCACGGTGCACGATACCGAGTTCACGCGCGACTTCGAGAGCAAGCAAGCTCTGTTCCCTATCATCAAGGCGCTGCAGAGACGAGTCGGCAACAAGTGCCCCGTGGGCACTCGCATGATCACGGATGCGGTAGTCAACCATGGCGACGAGGTCCACGGCCAGTTCCTGTCGTTCCAGAAGGTCGTACCGTATGTAAACCCGCGCCCCCCTCCCTGCTCTACACACACCTCGGCCAGCCAAAAATGATGAGTTTTCCGCTAACCGCAGATTCAACAGGATGGCCCCCATCATTTACACACCCGAAGGCAAGAAGTTGTCAGAGCGGCTCTGGCAGGAAACGATAACCGAGCTTTCCTTCGCTAAAGTGGATGACATTCTTCGAGATATCAACGGATGAAGTTGTTTTAACTTCCTGCACAGGCTGCACCATTCTGAGAACACTCTTTCATCTATTGTATTGTTGGAAGCAGTCTACGTGTTGTACAAATTCTAGTAGGTGGGCTTTTGAAGCTCGTCATTGGCGACTGCCACTTCTCTCGCCAAGATGCGATTCCCTATTGTGGGTTGTGTTCATGTCATGATAATGTAATTTGGTATTCTTCATATAAGCTAGTAAACAATCATCCATCATGAACTTATTAGTCATATAGTGAAACACTGGATAGCTTATCATTCCTTGGAGGCATCAACTAGCACCGTATACATGGCGTGCCGCACCCTGGGTTCCTAAGTATAGCTCAAGCGATGGCGATGTTCCTAGTACCTAGCTAGTTTACCTTGTGACGGTCTGCCCATCGCCTATGGAAGATAGAGGCTTCCATTTCCGAGCAGGCCAGCTCCCAGTCCGTGGAGAACTGACGATAGAAAGGCTGGTAGCCAAGAAGGCTACCCAGCCATCTACCCACGACGACTCCCACGACCTGCGAGATTCGACGGCCGAAAGGCAGCCATCTCGGAGGCGAGATGTACGTCCCAGCAGCATCGAATGTCTGGCACAGCACACATGAGCCTCGATGATGCGCCAACTATCGACTCAAGGGAGGGGGGTGGGAAGGGAGCAAAGAGGGATCTTCACATACGCTCAAGACCTGTATCAAATCGATCTTCCCGCCGGTCTTGACCACGTGGTCCTGGTACTTGTACCAGTTCTCGAAGAACAAGGTGTTGAGCTCGTAGGGCTCCGGCGTCCTGGCGCCCGACAGGAGGAACTTGACGATCGTGTTGCCCTCGTCCTGCCTCTCCAGCTCGAGGGGGTAGCTCCGGTGGTTCACCCACGCGCCGATGCAATACTCGTCTTCGCCGGGCAGCAGCACGCGCTCGACCCCCTCGAGCTCGATCGCGAGCTTGCCCTCGGTCGCCTGGATGTACTCGTCCTGGTTCGTGTGGAAGTGGACGAACGGCCGGTGCGCGAAGTGCTTCGCGCCTCTTGCTAGGTCGAGGGTGACATCGAAGGCGAAGGATCGCTCGGGATGTCGGATTACTCGGATGGTGACGGCTCCGTCTAGGCTATGGTAATCCCATCGTCAGACCTTCCCTTCGGAGAACTCAGCCACCAACGGGTGTTGTTGGGTGGCGGTCCCCTGAACCGGCAAAACCGGCAGGGGGTCAGGGGGTGAATGAATACTAGGAAGGCTCTTACAGTTCGATCACTTGGTCTGAGCTTGACCACTCCATGATATGGTAGACAGGTAGCTGACTCCTTTTCCCTGGGAGGAACTTAGGGGGTAGGGTAATAAACCGATGAACAGCCACCGGATTGCAATGCATCTTATCTCGTAAGCTCAAGGTCACACCTATTATAATGAAGCCTATAGCCTATAGATACCCCCTGCCCCACCAACTGCGCTTGCTACCCCGGACAGCCCTAAAGTAGCGCTAGAGTAGCCCCTCGGTCCCTATGCCAATTGGTGTGACCAGCGACCAAGTACCTGACTAAAAGGATCATGTACTCCATACAAACGGCTACGGCTTTGCGCTATAACGCTATAACTTATAAGGCGACACCGGGCCCCATTATACAGGCATCTAGGACTCACTACTTTAGGGCAACACGATCGGGTGCAGGATCAACCGGAACGAGCCGGGGAGCCTCATGTGGAGGTGCAGCGCACTTGCATACCCTTATTTGCATGTGTTGATTACCTTGGTAGGTAACCGCAAGAGAGTGAAGCACCGTATATACTGCTGTCGATGATGTGATGTGGTATGATATGATGGCATAGCCTTTGATGATTACTTGGCATTCGTTCCCGTGGGTGTATGCGTATTGGTATCGTATCAACAGCTTTCATGGAAGGGATGGAAGATCCCTGTGTTATGTGATATCCGGTGCCAACCCTGCAACTTGATTGGCTGGCTTAGACTCTTGGTTGGGCCTATGTATGGCCCTATGTATGGCCTCCCGGGACCCCGGTAACACGACATACGCTGCCTGTGCAGTATGAATTGGAACTTGATTTGGATGGTGGGATAAGCTCAAGCTGACCCGTCGTTCCAAATCAAGGCTTGGTTGCTTTCAACCCCGCTTCCAGCCTGTCAAGGTCAAAGGAAAGGGGGGCGATATCTTTCAAGCTTTCTACGATCAATCAATCAGCTACATACCGACCTAGTATACAGCCCCTAGTTAGTTATGAGTTAGCCCCTATTGGAGCACCTATGGCAGAGGTAGGCGAATATTTGACTACTTACCCGTAAGTGCCCGTGCTTACTGAGCTGAAATCAGAATTCGGAGAAATACAAACTGCCGTCCACTGCCTTGCGCGAGACAAATCCGCTGACCACCGTCGATGCGATATCATGCGACACAACATGCCAAGCAATGCAGTCATATTGAGGAGTCCGGCCAGGCCAGGCCCGCCGTTGACATCCCACTTGCCATAGCATCTCCATCCATGCATCGTTCGTCTTAGGGGTGAGTGAGTTATCCGTCCGCCGGGACCTGGAACAGCATGCCAATTGCAGCCGATATGCACTGTAATGATTAATCTATCCATCCCACTGCGACCTGCCCGATTCCACCCACTGTCCGGAGTCGCAGTGCATGTGTTCCAGGGCTACTTTGCCCGCCCTTTGCACTATTGAACCCGAGTTTCGCGCACGTTATGAAGGCGGGTAAGGGTGGGATTGGGAACCGATGCTTCATATAGATTCTTGGTTCATTGGAAGGATGCTCAAATTCCCGGCCCAATAACAAACGACTTCCCGTCCCTGTTTCCAACTTGTCTCAACCGCCATCCAGAACTGGCCCCCATCATTATAAACCCGTCCAGCCAGATCCATGGTTCAGCTCCGACTTGGCTGGAAAATAACCAAGGCTGGTTCTTCTTTTTCTTACTACGCATGGTAGCATGGAGTGGCGCGCAATCACCGCAGATATTTTCTATCCTACTAGTTCATGCACGATATAGTGCAATCTTACACAATGTAGCCTGCAAAAGGAGCATGAATTGGCTGCGTTTCATTGAAAAGCGTAGCCGGCGAAACGCGGATTCCGCCTTCGCCGCTTGCTCGATGGATCTAACTAGTATCTACTTTATCCCGTCCTACCTACGAGGCTGGGATCTTTTGGCCCCCAGGAAGGAGCTTCTGGAACACCAGGTTGGGATCGTAGACCTTCTGCACGGCGCGCAGGCGCTGCACGTTGTCCTCGCCGTACGAGGCGATGACGGGCTGCTTGATGTTCGCGTCGTTCATGAAGAAGAAGTCGAGTTTGGCGCCGGCGGCCTTGGTCAGGCCCTCGAACTTGTTGTGCAGCGCGTCCATGGCCGCGTAGGCCGCCGCGTCGTCCTCCTCGCGCCACCAGCCGAAGTTGAGCGAGAACCAGGTCTGCGCCACGGGCTGCAGGCCCAGCGCGTTGCCCCCGTGCCGCTGGCCCTGCAGGGCGACGTTCTTGCCGATCGGCTGCACCGCCCCGATGAGCGTCCCGGCCTGCAGCTTCGACAGCGTCTCCACCTCGGCGCTCGTGCGGATGAGGTCGCTGAGCTGCGCGTACAGCGCGCTGTCGGGCTGGAAGCTGCTCTCGTACCACGTCCACCGCGGGATGGGAGGCAGCGGGAACTGCGCCATGAGCTCGTGCAGCGTCAGGAAGCCCGTCTGGTCCGCCGTCGGGGTGAGTTTGTAGAATGGCGCGTAGGCCTCCGGGCGTTCCACGGGCTTCAGGTAGACCAGAGTCAGAATGACCGATCCGTTGATGGGGACTGGGTTGATGATCAGGTTGGCGTAAAGGTCCTTGTCTGGTGTCGTCTGGTACTCGTACAGGGCCTGGAATACATCGGGCAACTGCTCGACGGTGAAAATCTGCATGCCACCCCAGATCTGCTGGATTGGAAAGGTGGGCGTGGTGAATTTAGTTACAATACCTAGAAGTGCGCCGGTTAGTGTCTCATGCTGAGTATGGGTCGTTCTGCTGTGTTGTCAACATACCAAAGTTGCTGCTGCCTCCCTTGAGCGCCCAGAATAGATCTTCGTGACTTGTCGAACTGGCCGTAACGATACTACCATCGGCCACAACTACCTATAAAACCTCATCGTTAATGAAAATAGAATGGTGCAGAATGACAATGACAATGATAACTACCTCGTATTCAACCACGTTGTCGCATACCAGACCGTACAGGTCAGATAGATATGACAAGCCGCTGCCCAGAACCAAACCGCCCACACCGACATTCATAACCCTACCGCCGACGACAGTCAGGTTGTATTTATCAAGGTATGTGTAGACAGCATCCCATCTGGCACCAGGGCCGATGGAGGCGAGCCCACTTGCGGCATCATAGGTGACTTGGTTCAGATTGTCCGTGGCGATCAGGACGCCGGTGTCAATGTTAGCATCATAGGGGTTTGGCGAGTGGCCGCCGGACCGAATGGCGAACGGGACAGCCTTGTCGGTGAGCACGCGAATGATGTCTCGCACTTGCGAAGCCGTGCTCGGCCGCGCGATGCAGGATGGCGTCTTCCAGGTCGTCTGCGACCAGTTCTCGTCGCTGAGCGCGGTGTACGCGGGAGTATCCGAGGGTAGCACAATGATGTCGCCAAGGCTGCTCCGGAGCTGCCCACAGGTCGCGGCCACCGTGGCATCTGTCGTGTTGCCGTTGCATGCGAGATTGGCTGTCGTGCGCTGGTATAAGAGCGCTAGGACTACGGACAGGACTCCGATGGTAACCATTGTGGCTACCGAGGTGAGGACTCTGCTCATGACTGGGCAGCACGGAGGGAACCCTCCAATGTAACTGCGCGACAAGCTTTATAACCTTCTGGAAGATTGCGCGATAATGCGCTTCTAGAAAGGGGGAAAGGGAAAACACGAGGGCGGATGGGCGGATCAGCTGAAAGACTGGGATTGCCACTAGAGCATTGGGTGGCTGTTGGATCAGGTTTCAGCTAGGTCAGCTCTTTCGGAGGAGAGGTCCGTCTTTAGCGATGAGTCCTGGGGTTTTAGGCGCGGGTTTGGGGGGAAGATGCGGATAGTTCAGTCGGTGCCCGGTCTCCTATGTAAATGCCGTTTAGAGTGGTGCACTCCAAGGACCAGCGCGAGAATAGGGCGAGGGGGGTTGGAAGGAAATATCGGGACCCTCTTTCTCGTAGCTATAGTGAGCTGTCGAATTTGGTGCTTTATAATGACATGTTACTGTATTAATAATCCTCAAACCTTGTCCCTGAACAAAAGGTTCGCATTGCCTCCTGCCTAGCGATGCATTCTATCCCTTGGGTGACACCCGAGGCCAGCCTTCCCAGCAGCAGCAGCAGCAGCAGCAGCAGCAGCAGCAGCAGCAGCAGGCTGGCAGCCAAAGTATGTAGGTACGATCGCTTTTTTGGGAAACATTCTGCGACATCGGGCAGGGCAGGCCCAAAGACCAGTTAGCGAGTACGTGGTATGCTTCTGTGGTATAGGCGACGCTGCGATGGCAAGGCGTTGAGTGCTACACAACCCAATCTCCTTGGCATTGCTCTGAGGTGACTATGGAGGAGACTTCAATTGGTCGACAGGCAGACCAACAGTAAGCTTATTCAACCCCTGTTGGACCTGTAGTTTTGTATTGATATCCTGCACAGTTCGGATAGAATGCTAATGACACCCTCCCGTGCGTTCGAGCGCACACTGCGGATAATCCGCATATGTCATGCAGCAGGATTGGGTATTTTGCCGAGAATGCTTCCCAAGTGTTACATAAGAATACAACCACACGGTGGCGGTGTTTCTCATCCTGCTGTGTCACGACTTTGGGGTCGACTCAAAAAGGGCTGACCACCTTTTCAGCTACGGGGCGCCCTGTTGAGAGAGAGAGACCATGAAGCACTACTCTGTACCCCCAATGCTGGTTGACATAAAGCCACTCAGCTCGTTATCCCTTAGGCGTCTGCTGAAAAGAGCACGATCGGGGGCAGAAAGTGGTGACGACTGACGAAACTGCACTTCAATACATCATAATGTCTGCTCAGGCTCAGTTACCCCCAGATGAAGACCGCGGTCCGGCATTCGTCATTGTGAGCTGGGTCGAAATCGGCATCGCTTCGTTTTTTATCGTGCTGCGCCTCTGGGCCCGCCGCCTCAAACGTAGCCTTGGAGTCGACGATGCCGTCATGCTATTTACCCATGTACGTAATCACTGGGTAGAAGCGTTGGACAGGTCAACAGACTGCGGATATCATACTCATGATGAAAGTTAGCTGTGCTTCATAGGCGATGGCGTACTGTGTAAGTAAATCTTCGTTCAAACACAAGGCATAGGCAATACCAACATTAAATATGTTCTTTGGTACCATGGAGAGTCTCCGAGCCTCGTTGGCTCTCTCGCATTGGGGTCCAGCACCCCTGGCATAGATTCATTCTCATAGGCCAGAAAGAAGCTAACTGTGCCTCTTTAGTCACCGTCATGCATCAGAATGGAACCTCGAGGCATTTCGCACGCCTGACGTTGGAGCAGCAAGAAAAGCAACTGAAACTCCTTGTTGCTACGTTGGACCTTTCCATCCCCAT
Source organism: Diatrype stigma (assembly GCA_022225965.2). Taxonomy (NCBI): domain Eukaryota; kingdom Fungi; phylum Ascomycota; class Sordariomycetes; order Xylariales; family Diatrypaceae; genus Diatrype; species Diatrype stigma. Next base: position 59,624 of record JAKJXP020000025.1, on the reverse strand, counting down.
CACCGGCTTGGGCAAGATAGCCATCGGCATCACCATTTTGCGCATCATCGGCAATACCTCGAACTGGCAGAAGTGGGCGATTAGGTTTACGATCGCGATAACTTTCATTACCGGTCTCATAGACCTGTTGTTTTCCACTTTCCGCTGTGGCGACCCCGCGATACTATGGACACTATCGCGGCTTGCTGTTGCGGAGTGTGGGGTGAGTGAGCGTGCGGCCAACAGGTACAACGACTTTACCAACGGCTGGCAGGTTTTGAACGACTTCATCTTCTCGATCTTGCCAATCTTCGTTATTTGGAAGCTGAAGATGCCTCTGGGCCAGAGGATTGGCCTAGCCATTGCTCTAGGGCTCACCCTTGTCACCGGCGCAGCCGCCATCGTTAAGGCTTACGTCAAGGCCACTCTGGACGCAACCGACGTCTCATGGAACCTGCCGGAGCTCATCATCTGGTTCAGCACCGAGGCTATGCTGGTAATCTCCTTCGGCTCTATCCCGTCATTGACCCCACTATGGAAACGGTATGTTAGTCGCTCTCAGCGGGGGTACCACTCGAAGAGCTATGAGGCGGACCATCGATTCGGTAGCTCCAAAAGGACCAATAGCAGCAGCCAGAAGACTCGGAACCAGGCTTCGCAGGCATCAACTGCGCCATTGCGGCATTCCAGTCTGGAGCTTATACCTCTCACCGGACATAAGGTCCAGGCGCCGGCTGCAACTGCCGTTGGGTCAGGCAACGTATGGCAACACGATATAGACTCGGACCATATACATGTGACCAGAGAATACGATGTCTCCTCCGGGAAGGAACAAGAGCGCGGCGGTCTTTATTGAGGGAGGATGTAGCTGGTCTTGTCCGTTTGTATAGGTTAATATAATCATCCCACTACATCAGGAAGCATTGGGCTCCTGTCTGCAGATACAGTTCTACCATAAATTGGTTTTGATAACACAATGTGTGGCCACCAACTCGTGTCTTAGTGGCTAGAGTATAATACGTAAAACCACTATACAGATGCATCTAGTGTTCTTCTGTCCCCGAAAAGAAGCCTGTGAGATCATTCATCACACAACTGCTAACACCTAGTTTCTTCAGGTGCTTTAGTGGTCGGCGTGATATACCAAGTGCTACGTAAGAGGGAGGAAAGAACCGGCATAGTTCTCGACCTACGGAAACTATAGGGGAGGAAACAACCTCTAATATACTACGTAGTAGCCAGCCGTAGCCATTCTCCACTAGTGGAAAAAGGGGGGTCAAGTGGATCCCTGCAGTCCCAACTGCATCAACCCCTGACAAGCCTATTGCATCCATGTAGGGACACCCGCGTCCCATGTTATTTCATGAACTTTCAAGTTTCGATCCTTAAACACCAAATACACAATTATACAAACGCCGTACCCCCCTTTATTAATCATCATGTAGTAAACCTAGTTTACTACGTCATGAGCATAAGAGACTTCACCAAGCACGCCGTGCACTCGAAGCGTAACGAGGCGACGGTTCAGTCACCATAGGTGTTGTTCCATAATAGCGCCGCGTCTAAGCAAATTCCAGATCACCTGATTTGGTCGCGCATCATTGCCTTATACGTTGTTTCACTGTTCTAACTTTATCACAGTATCACCACACTCACCAGGATCGTCTTCGCATCTTCTGCAACCGCATACTCTGCGGCGACACACCATGGCCTCAAGATATGGGGTGGACGTAGACTCAGCGTTAAAGCTTGTTGTCGATGCGAGACTACCACACCCTCTGTACCCCTTACTTGCTGGCTTCATTTTGGAAGCCCTCGATCCCCGACTACCTGCTCGCTACGTACTAGGAAGATGCCGTCAAGATGAGAATCTGCAGGCAGATCTTTTGGCAATCATCGCGGACTGGAAATACATCGTAGAGTCTTGTATGCTTGACCCCTGTCCTGTTCCGTTCTCTGACGCTGACCCACTTTCAAGTCTTCGAGCATGGTGATGCCCCTCCGCCTCCTGATACCGAAAGCCGGGCCGCCATCAGAAAGCGCGATGGCAATATGTGCTGCATTACCGGAAAAGTAGGACGTCTTTGGGATCCCTTGATGGTTGTTCCAATTCTTCAACTACCTAGTCGTTGGTCGCAAAATGAGGTAAGTCCAACACCGCGACGGCTTAGACTCAGGCACGCTGGAACTAACCTGAAGTTTCAGCCACGAATCCATGAAATGCTAGGGGTCTTTTTCACTCCTCCCTATCGCGATTGGTGGCTGGATTTCATTCGGGAACCCGAGTTTATGGATCCCCTCTGCAACCATTGGCTGGTCCGAAAATCAGCGGCTGATACGTTCAAACAAGCACTTATTAGTTTCAATAGATTGCAACCCTCTATGAATGAAGTGAGTTGATCCTCTGTCGCACCGAATCATCTTGCTATGAGCTCTCCCGCCAGCAACTCATATCTCATTGACCTGTCATATTAGTACGAAATTAAAGACGAAGGCTTTACTATCGATGACAACAGACTAGATATCAAGGGGCGCTTCCCATTGCTCGGGGACCATTCTCGCTCTAACATCGAGAAGGTTGACGCGCGCTTCCTGGGAACACATGCCCGCCTCTCGCCAAGCATCCATTGGATCGGACTATCAAGAGAATATGCTCTTAATGAGAGCTCCCAGGTCTATTCAACGAGCATTCGTTCAAACGGGCCTGCTTACAGCATGTTACAGCCCGCCAGGCGAGTGTTCTCCTCTCTGAAAGAGATTCTAACGAGGACTTGCATTGCAATCTGGGTCAAATTCCCTAGGAGGGTTCGTGTGGGCACCTACAAGCTTCTACGAATGATAGGCTGCCGTATCTACGGATCCCATCCAATGAATCCTACACAAAGACTGCCGTTCGGGCTTTATTTGAAGAATCGAAGGGACTTTGACTTATTCCATAATGAGTTCAATGCCATGAAGATGGTTCGCCAATACACCACAGTTCCAGCTCCTCGGCCGATAGATGTGGTGCGTGGAGAGACAGACGAGAATGCCTACCTTCTAATGAGCCGTGTTCCTGGGGTGCCATTTGCACTTTGCGACGACATGCTATCGGATAGGGACCTCACTGGGTTTCGTTCCCAAATGCAAGATCTCGTCTCCCAATTACGAGCCATACCAAAGCTCGGCAGTCCAGAGTTTGCAATCTGCAACACGCTAGGTGGAGCCTGCAGAGACACGCGTGTACAGTTTGGTGACCCCATAGGACCTTTCGTAGACGAAGCAGCTTTCAGTCAACTCTTGCGCAACCCAGATGAGCCAAGTCGCAGAGGCCATTCAATCCTCTTCACACATGCTGACCTGAACGCGCGGAACATCTTGGTAGATCGGGTCACGCAGTCGGACGGTACGAAGGTTTGGGAAGTGACCGGCATCGTCGATTGGGAGTTTGCAGGGTACTACCCCGAATACTGGGAATACACCAAATCACTATTTGAAGGATTCAGATACTCGGAGCGAATTCGAGACATGTTGCATGAGCTATTTAGGGGGTTGGGGGATTACTCGAAAGAGTTTGAGGTCGAAAACAGGAGCTGGGAGCAGGGCGATTATGTATGAGCAAGAATACTGGTATACTGGTATGCCTCCTTCAAAATGCAATATCCCCCTACTTACAGGTGTGATCAACTGCAATTGCCGTTATAACAGTGCATTACACGCATTCCAGATGAAGAGTGGCTGAGTGAACTGAGGCAACACAAGGTCCATTTTGGGACCTTCGACAGGGGCCCTGCCCTATTAGCGCGCGCTTGAGTAACAGGCAACCAACCTTGAAGTAGATCAAGACCTCCTCCTTTCATATTCATAGTGAATCATACTTCAGGCAGCTTCCAAAACTCGAACATCACCATTCTGTAATTAGATTTCAACACAATTATCCAGCGATTTTAAGACATATACCTAGTTGATTATCACGACATATAATACAGCCAGCGCACGTTCTTCCATCATGGACGACATCCCATGCATCTCGCTCCCGCCCACCGCACCGCACCCGCACACCCACACCGTCGTCTTCCTGCACGGGCGAGGCGACATGGTGCAGAACTTCGCCGCCTCGCTCGACTACTCGCGGGACTCGCAGCAGCGCACCCTGCGCGAGCTCTTCCCCTCCTTCAAGTGGGTGTTCCCGCAGGCGCCGCTCCGGCTCTGCGCCGCCGGCCCCGGCGACCGCATCCGCCAGTGGTTCGACATCTGGAACGTGGCCGACTTCGGCGACCGCGAGGACCTGCAGGCCGAGGGCCTCGCCACCAGCGTCGCGGCCGTCCGCCGCGTCCTGGCCGCCGAGGCGGCTGCCCTCGGCGGCCGCTGGGATCGCCTCGTCCTGGCCGGCATCAGCCAGGGCGCCGCCACGAGCGTGCACACGCTGCTGAACCTGAACGCGGCCGGGAGCCAGGGCGAGCAGAGCCCGCCCCGGAAGCTCGCCGCTTTCCTCGGGTTCTCGTGCCGCTTGCCCTTCCCGGGCCGGACGCTGGCCGAGACGCGCAAGGTGCTGGGCCTGCACCACTCGGGGGGCGAGGAGGCGGCGGGCGACGAGGTCCTGCGGAACACGCCGGTGCTGCTGGAGCACTGCGTCGACGACCCGCTTGTGCTTGTCCGGAATGGGCGGGTGCTGAGGGATGCGCTGAGGGGCTTCGGCATGCAGGTGGAGTGGGTGGAGTATCCGGATGGTGGACACTGGTTCAACTCGCCGGCCGGCATCGACGACGTGGTAAAATTCCTGAACAAGCACCTGGCTGGGCAGCTGGATGCGGCGGGAGGAGGGGGCGCATCTACAACTATTGCCCACGATCCGGATGGAATGGACTTGTCGTAGGAGATAGGGGGAACGCCTGAGCTTGGGTCGGATTGCTTAGAAATGATGGCCGCATGAATAGAGTAGAGAGCAATATACTAGCGACTTCGATCTGTTTTAAATATACTTTGCGATGGGGTTGTTCCACTTCGGGCTACAACTAATTAGGGGAATCATCACTACTGCTTTACGAAAAAGTGGTAATAAGCAGCCATGGCGGTCAAATAGGAACATATACACTGTTCATCGGTGTCGTACTACCAAAGGGATGCCGAGGCACCTTTGCAACACGAAATCACTAAACTTGGGGATGAATATGATTGAATGGCTTCGGACTAATACTGCCGTCTGTATAAGGAGGGTAGGCATAGGATCTGGAGTACGAAGATAGGTCCATCTGATGTGAATACATTGCTAGAACTTTGATCATCTGCCCTTATTCCGGAAACTGCGGCTACCAACCTTTATGATGCTTCGATAGTGAGACGTAGAGCTCCCTATAGGGAAAAGGGGAGGATAAGAGATCAATGTATTCAGCACGATTACGAACGTTTTCCACAGCCCGAAACACGGCGGTATGAGCCAGACCTTTGAGCTTCTGATAAGATCGTTAGTCATTAGAGTAGTCCTTTTCAATGTTGCAAGTCGACTTTCATTCCACATCCAATCTATGATCCTACACTTTCACCTCCACCGATCGATCCCCCACCTGGCTTTTCATACTGAATGAATAGAATGTACATCCATCCCAATCAGACACACCACAACACCACGCACGCACTGCAGCGGTTCATCGAGCAGTTAGTCCTGGTGAGACACCACTGCTTGCTGCACCGAGTCCTCTTGCTGAGACGGCTCTTGCGACGACCTTTCTTCCCATCCTCCTCGTCATCGTCATCGCCATCACCATCCTCATCCGCGTGATCGCACGACCTCTGCAGGTCCGCCAGCGCCTGGCCCTCGACGGTGGCGATGTGGGAGGTGTCGTTGTGGAAGACCACGATGGCCTTGCCGTCGACCTCCTCGACCCGCGTGTGGTCCCCGTACTCGCTCTGCAGCGCGCTCAGCTCGGCCGTCGTCGTGACGACCGGCACGTCCAGGCGCAGCCGTGTGTGGTTGAAGAGCGGCGGCGCCCCGTGGGGGCGCTCTAGCATGGAGTTGGCGAACAGGAGGGCTCCAGGACTGTGCATGAGAAGAAGAGAGAAAGAGAGGTAGGTATATGTCAGCGACCCGACCGACTGGTTTGCTTCGTTTTCCCCGCCTTCAAATGAACTGGGGCGATGGACAGGTAGGGTAGGGTAGAATAGATTCTGTTATGCTGTAATTAGCTACGTACCTTAGTCCTGTTTCTATGTTCGGTAATGTGATAACTTTGTCTGCTAGTGCGACATGGGCGAGGGACGATGCCCAGAGACCGGCGACAGAGAGGAAATGCATGTTGTTTTCGACGTTTGTTCGGGGGTGTTTGTTTATCTTATAGTGTTTGATTTTCCGATATTCTTAGTTTTCGGGGTAAAGTGGAAGAAGAAAATGTTGAAAGGGTTGCTTTGCTTTTATAGGGGCACATAGGCAAGAGCACGAAGATTTAGTATTATGATAGGAAATAGCAGTCTACATCGCCACGCAAAGTCTTACTTAGGAGAAACCCCAGATCGAGAGATCGTGTCTCAAGACTATTTATTATTTATAGCATAGCCTCAGTCTTTGGAACTCTATAGCCAATATAGGTACTTACTTGGTCACGCTCAGTATATGGATTGGAGGTCATTTGACACCCTCAAAAAAGTACTAACCCTCTGGTGTTGAGTTTCCTTCCGAGGTAAATCTAGCACGAACCTTATGATAGTCTTTTGACGATAGTGCAGGTGCTCCCCCAGAGTATCATGGCTCAAGGCCGTCCGCGATTGCTGGATCAAATCACATTGGGAAATTGCATTCAGTGGTGCCTACCTTATGTGACTCTTACTAGGCCTAACTCCCACGCAGCTCTTGCCATAACGCTTGAAACATTGCCGATGAGTTTCAGAGTCTGCGAGGTGAGCACCTGCAGTATCCCGAGGTCTTTAGACTTCGAACGTTTGTTATATACTAGGCAGGTACTTACCTAGTATGTTTGAATAAGCCCATTGCTGCCTACAGGTACCTCCTATTTCTCAATTTCTGAATGCCTGTGCTACAATTTGTGTGCAATGCATGTGTGTAACTTCCTTTTTACACAACAGCTAGTTAGAGTTTGGGGCCAATGCTTCAGCATAGTTTAGCCATCGAGGGTGAGCGGACGACCTCGGGCTTTACTATAGAATTCCTAAGACACCTTCCGCCTTCCGTCTTCCGAGCAGCCGAGCCGTCCATAAGACGGAGAGAAGCTGGAAGGTGACAGGCCACAAGCGGAAGTGATCAAAGGGGGTTGAGCCAATCACGCTCCATTGAACATCGATGGATTGCTTCGATCTTCCTCCCAACCTCCACTTTGGAGCTCCCGATCAGAGCTGCATGCATGCAATACTTACAGAGATGATATCTTTTACATAACCAAGCGATAACCTCTCGAAATTCTTGAATTTCACAGCGAAGAAAAGCCCGATTGACGGCTTAGTTCTGATTCATCGCCGATGTCGGTAGCATGTTTGGCAATTGAAGTCATTGCTCAACTCCATGCTCCATGTTTTACCCGGGGCGCCAGACTAAGCCACTCTGAGAAAGGCGCGAAGGCACCCGGCAGCCTTCGAAACTAAAAAATCGAGGGTCGAGAGTCGAGAATCGAGACTCGATGTCTCCGCCTCATTCCCGAGCTACGAGAGACCCGGAAGCGGGGAGCGGGGACGCCTCCCCCAGAAGAGTGGTCCTTGGCAGCCGGTGCCCATACAACATACAAGTTGCAACGTAGTACCAACAAACGAGAAGGGAAGAAAAAAGAAGTCACAATCGAGATTTCAAGAAAACGGTGCCTGCGATGCTACGATGTAGGGCATGATTGGTGTCAACCGACCAACGAAAACAAGCAGCTTTCGTTGGGCTGTTAGTGTCTATGCGACCTTGCGGTCCATGTGCATAGCATAGCAAGCTTCCGTCCTCACGCTCTGGGGGATGTATCGGTGAACCAATCACGGCATCTCTCTTGCCTCCCTACGGCACGAAAGGGACACTTACCGACGTCCCGCGAGTCCACTTGCGGGAGAGTCGGTGTGTGAGGCAACGATGGCCAAAAGCCTGAAGGGCGCATTTGTCATAGACTCACAGGCCTATCATCTGCCTTGGGGTTGACGGGCTTCAGGTCCTGCACTTTCACATGGGGCCCTCTCGCCGCTTCGTCTCGTTGTTATTGGAGGTTGGGCTGGATTGGTCGCTGTTATAATGTCGTATTCCCAGGTTTCGGTTGTGTATTCGGCCTTCGCGTCGGAGCTCCTCCTTTGGTCTGCTACGGCCATGAGACCCATAATAAAATTCATTATCCGTTGAAAGGATTACCGGTTACCTATGACTCCCCTCGCCAGGGCTTTTTCTAGAACCCTTTTCCTTTTTGTGCTGTATATTGACGGTTATATACCTGTCCGTAGAACAGCAACAGCGTTCTCCAGGTCACTTATCTCAGTCCAATCTCAGTACAACCCCCAGTTTCAAAGCCATGGCTCACGAAAGGCCCTCGGAAGCCGGCAGCAGGCCGCAAGCACAGCCGCAAGCACTACTACAACCACCACAACAACCACAACCACAACCACAACGTGAGCTCCCCTATACCATGCCGGCTATTGGACAATAGAACTAACTTAAGACAGGTCTCGACCGTAGCCTTAGTCAATTTGCCCAGCTGCACGACCTGGTTCGCACCATCAGCAACCAAGATGCCGAAGCCAGGTATAGGGAAGAAGCGGCAGACAACCGGATAGCAGAAGATGATGACAATGACGACGACGATGATGATGATGACACGCCTGATAGACAGTCGACCCGGCCCCCTAGTGATGGCAAGACGGTGATATCATGGCGGGAAAACGATCCTGAAAACCCCCATAACTTCTCCGGGGTACGTTGTGGACAAGTCCTTCTCCTGCCCAACCGCCAAGATGCCAATGATCTAAACGGACTAACCTGTGCTTGTAGAAACGCAAAATGTACATCCTTTTGACTACGATGGTGTTGATTATAAACAGCACCATGGGGAGTGCGCTGCCGAGTATGGCCATTCCAGCTATGGCAAAGGAATGGGGCATCACGTCCAAGTCCCAACTGGTCCTACCACTATCATGTTATCTAATTGGATATGTGTTTGGTCCGATGTTCTGTGAGTTAACTACATTATGCTTTACCGCCCTCCCTCGACGTCTTGGCTCAGCGAAGGGTCAAAAGGAAGGTGGATGAAAGGAAAGTGAACGCGAGTGTTCCTTCGATGCTGACGCTGACTGGCACTATTTTAGGGGGTCCACTAAGCGAGCATATGGGGCGCCGGTGGCCCATCATCTTCACATTCGTCCTATTCATGGCATGGACGTTAGCATGTGCAGTGGCGCCAAATTGGCCTGCGATTCTCGTCTTCAGGTTCCTGGCGGGCGCCTGCGCAAGTGCCCCAATCGCAATCGTAGCCGGCGTGCTTGCCGACATCTACCCAGACGTAGTGACGCGCGGGAGATCGATGGCGTGGTTCATGGCCGTAAGCACCAACGAAAACAACACCCTCCCCAGTTTATTTATTTTTTCATCCTTCAAGTTTTTTTGAACGCTTTATTTTCCCCTGGCTAGTGGCTGGCGCTAAATCCATGCTTGGCGTGCTAACCTAAACAAAAAAAGACTACGGTATGGGGTCCTCTCCTCGCCCCGATTATCTCTGGCTACTGCTCGACCACGATAGGGTGGAGGTGGACCTTCTGGATCGCCCTGATCTATGCAGGGGCAACGGCCATCCCGGTGTTCTTCCTTCCCGAAACCTACGCGCCGGTGCTGCTCGCCCAGCGGGCGGCCAAGCTCCGCAAGGCCGATCCCAACGCCAACGTGTGGGCGGCCTCGGAGCTAGAGCCCCAGGATTTCAAGCAGTTGGCCGGCGTCGTGCTGACCCGCCCGATCCGGATGTTGGTCACGGAGCTCATCGTCATGGCCACCTGTCTCTACCTGGCGCTGCTGTACGCCATCTTCTACATGAGCTTCCAGGCCTTCCCCCTCATCTTCCAGAACGTGTACGGCCTGTCCCCGGGCGTCACGGGACTCTGTTTTCTGCCCATCGGCGCCGGCGCCCTGCTCGCCGTGCCCATCTTCTTCACGTACGACCGCATCCTCGCGCGGGCGCGGGCGCGCCAGGCGCCCTGGGCCGAGCGCGAGGAGGCGCGCCGCGTCCCTCTCGCCTTCTTCGCAGGCCCCACGTTCGTCGCGTCGCTGTTCTGGCTCGGGTGGTCGGCGCGCCCCGAGGTGCCGTTCGTCGTTCCGATGCTGGCCGGGATCCCGTTCGGCATGGGGTTCCAGCTGATCTTCATGGCCCTCATCAACTACCTGACGGACGCGTACGAGATCTTCGCCGCGAGCGCCAACGCGGCCGCGAGCTCGTGCCGCTCGCTCTTCGCCGTCGTCCTGCCGCTCGCCACCACGCCCATGTTCGCACGCCTGGGCATCAGCGGCGCCTGCAGCCTGCTCGCGGGCCTGAGCGCCCTTATGTGCGCCATCCCCTTCGCCTTCTTCTGCCAGGGCGAGCGCCTCCGCGCCGGATCCCAGTTCTGCATCGCGCTGCGCGAGAAGAAGCTCGAGATGGAGCAGGCCGCGGAGGAGTGGCGGCTGCGGAAGACCAAGTCGGGCGCTGCGGCACGCAATGCGCGCGCCCTTTTGGAAAAGAAGGAGGAAGCCGTTTGATTGAGAAGGAAAGGATGGGAGGGGAAGGGGAGGGGGGAAGAAGACGGATGAAGAAAAGAGGCAAAGAAGAACACGAGGACAAGTTCGCTTGCATTTGGCAGATGTAAGTCCCGGAAAGCTCCTGCACAAATGGAACCGACTCACCACTACTACCTTGATCACTAGCTTCAAATCACGTCGGGACCCAGAGATGAGAGATACTTAACGACAATATTTCCCAGGGCGACCCAAATCGCCAAGTCGCCCTCACCCACCCACCACGTCAGATCGTTCTGAGAGGTCGACCCCACCACAACACCACACCTCACGATATATGAATTACCATGTATGATGTATGATGAAGGAATGCCAAAATGATTCGAACGTTTCGTACATACTACATAGCATAGATTTAATGATAATATGACCATTCTAGTTATCTGCCTAGTTCATCCCATGTATTCATCGCCAATAAACAAAACTTGTTCAGTACACAACTCTGACTCTACTTCGAGTCGCTAACTATTTATTTACCTAGCACCCCATCTCCTCCTTGTATACACCCACCCCACTCCCCACCAAACAACCCTCCCCCTTAACCCCCTTTCTACACGAGCACACTATCACACCCCAGAATCGTCCTGGATCCGCGGCATAGACAGGGCCAGCGGGGTGTCGGCCCAGTTGTCGCAGACGCGGACGGTCTCGGCCAGGTCGCCGAGGAAGTCGGGGATGTCGCGGGGGCGCACGAGGATCTGCAGGGCCAGGCCGGAGCTCGCGTGCCACGCGATGTGGCAGTGCAGCAGCCAGCTGCCCGGGTTGTCCGGCCGGAACGCCAGCGCCAGGTACCCGCCCCGCGGCAGCATCGCCGTGTCCCGCCGCGGCGGGTTGTCGTACCGGAACGTCGACGGGCTCGTCGCCTCGTCCCAGGGAGTGCTGTTCTGCGCTAGGATCACGAAGTCGCTGCCGTGTAGGTGGATCGGGTGGTCGCTGTTTGTTTTTGGTGTTAGTCGTTTGTGTGGGTGTTTCTCTTGACTGGTTTCGAGTCTTGGGGTGAGGGGAAGGGGGAGGGGGATATGGGGACGGCTTCGAGGTTGGGGAGATAACTGGTGATACCAGGAAGAAAGATGGGTAGGTAGCTAGGTAAACACTTACACTGGAGGTACGGTTTGTCCGTGAATGATCAAGTATACGAACCCGACGTTATAGTCCTCTGTTATATAAGAAATTTCAGTTAAGCAAGGTTGTGGGTTTCGCCATAGACGGCCGGCTGGTTTAGCCAGTGTGAAAGGGGGGGGAAAGGGGGGACGGGGAGGGGATGGTATAGAAGGGCAAGACCCATTAGGTACTTACCCTCTATAACGGTATAATTAGGGTTCGCGATGGACGCGTCGACGTTCAGGATGGTCGGCATGCTGAAGTTCAGCCACATGGGCCGGTCCCCGAGGAACCAGTGCTTGTAGGGGTGGCCCGGCGGGCCGAGCTGCTCGTCCGGGTTGGTCGGCACGGCCGTCTGGACGGCGGCCTCGTACGTGTCCTCGGTCACGTTGTTCTGCGGGTGCTGGTCCACGCACCACGGCACGATCGGGTTCAGCAGCTCCGTCGACACGTCCGCGCACGTCGTGTCGTTCAGCGGCGCCGCCACGTCCGCCGGCAGCGCCGTGCTGCTCGCGTCGTACCGGACGATGCCCGTCCGCTGGTCCGGCGGGTTGCTCCCCTGGAACGTCGCGCAGTCCGCTGGCAGCGTGCGCATCCAGTAGTCGCCCGGTGCCTCGCTTTCGTTCTTGCCTTGCACCACGACCGTGTACCGCTGTCCTGTTCGATTGTAACCCGCTTGCGTCAGAAGACTATGCTACGTGTGTGTGTATGTGTATGTGTGTGCGCGCGCGCGCTCCTCTTCGAGGGATTAATGTGCACGTAGGGGGTAGGTAGGTAGATAGGTAGGTAAAGGTACTATACTTACCAATGCCGATAAAAAGCGACGATACAGTGAAAGGCTCGATCGCCACCAGGTCGTTGGAGATGACCTCCAGATCGTGCCCGTCGATCGCGAAGATGAAGCTTGCTCCGGCAGAGCCGTTTATAAGCCTCAGGATGTGCCTCTTGCCTTTCTGAAAGGTCGTCTCGAAGTAGGAGCCGGTGACGGTACCGCTGTTGTTGTAGTGGCCTTTCCCGTTGATGACGATGCTGTCCGCGGGAGGCGCGCCGTTTCCTTGCATCTCTATCCCGTACACTATGAACGCCGTCTCATGCACCCAGTCGGATATCATCACCGGGCCCAGCTGCTTGGAGTCAGTGTCATTGATACCAGTAGCTACCGTGTCTGATCTCTTTCTAAGGTTATAGAAAATGTTGGGGAGGAACCTCAGGGGAAAGGCGGCGCAAAACATACTACAATGGTGTTAGCGTACATTATACATAAGTAGATCAGGAGGATCAAAGCCTAGGCTTAAGTCTACATCACACTTACCATCAATATCCCATGCCTTCTCACTGGTCGGGCCGTGGATGACGAGAGGGGCGGCAACCCCGTCTGGATACTACATTTTCAAAGTCAGCAGAATCCCTCCAACGTTGTTGTAGACGTCGACAATACCTGCTGCGAATAGTGGCTATGGTACCATGTCGTACCATACTGTTGCGCGGTAAAGTTATCTGTTCGACGTTGGGATCACTTGTCAGAACCAGAAATCCGAATACAACACGGCAGATTGGTAACGGTTACATACACTAAGCGCATGTTAGTTAGGTATAGCCCCTACGTGCCTCAAAGTTATGATAATACTTACAGTAAAGGTATCATCTGTAGATATGGGGCATTGAGTAACACCGTTCACTCCGTCCTAAACATTGGCGTCAGCGAACCCTGGCCCCTGAATGCTTGCAGCTAAGTGGTATGGGATGGAGAAGCCCGATCATTGGCTGTTCTTACCATCTCGTTGGAGTTCAACTGTCTTATACCGTGCCAGTGGACAGTTGTGCCATTGTCGCTACGCCTGTTGGTGACATGGATGACTAGCTGGTCGCCCCAACATGCCTGGAGCGTCGGCCCTGGGTATGTCCCGTTGAAGTACTTCCCCAATACCTTGTCAACGCCATCCGGAGTGAACTAATCTTCTGTTAGCATTCTGTATAGGGCAGTGGCGAGGGTGAGGTCCCTGACTGACCTCCTCATTGCTGTTGAGTTCGAGCCAATACTATGTTCCGTTTAGCCTGGGGTTTCCATACGTGCGTTGTGAGGGGATCTATCTACCTCTCGAGTTATGCCTGGTGGTATCTCTCGTTCGTCTAATCCTAAATGTTAGCCACACTATATGGTACACGAATACAGGAGACTTAAGGGCAAAGGCCTCTCGCACAATTCGTTCGGACATCCCATTGAGTGAAGGATGGTTGGCTCTCTTTGGGGTCTTTGATCCAGCAGTCCCTTGTCGTGTTTGTGTTGCAGAACACCCATCCTTGATCTTCCAGCTCGGGATATGAGCAGGTTATCGGTTCATAAGAAGGGCACGACGTCCCTTGGCAGCCATCGTAGGTCGGCGGGGACGGATCGATGACGATGGGGGGAGGCTGAAGAGGTTTCTGGACATCGCCATAGCCAATAAGAGGGGAGAACCCGTCTAGCTGTGTGACGTGAAGCACAAAGTCGATAGTTACCTTGAGCCAACCCATCTTGAAATGATTGAACGTATAGCTTGAGTTGGACGAGAGACACGGGAACAGCCAGCTCACTCGAGCGGACCCAAGACAGCTATTTCTATCCTCAGCATGGCCTACACCTCACCTCGTATGTATGCCTCGCCGGCTTCCCGTGGCCAGGTTGGAGGTGCCACATCTGCGTTGCCCAATCACGCAAGAGCAGCATTCTTCAATGGCTTCCCGGGTGGCTTTAAGACAGGACACCAGTCATAACCAGGCGCATACACGATAACTCCATTGGCCGGTGAGAGGAGTTGCGGCGTTGGTTGGAGCCCAGCTGATATCATCATCCTCCAACTGACGGGAACAAAGCCTGACTCACCACGTGAGTGCCATCAAGAATAGGATTCAGCCCCTATATCTCCGGAACCAAGGGGTGGAATGCGGTCGTACCCGAAGTTTGGAATGCTCGCCTGCGCGCAAGAGTGGAGCCCAAAAGGAGATTTTGAGAGACATTGGCGCAAAGCCGCAATCAATAACGGCATACATAAGGGATAGGGCTTCTTCTAGCAGTATCAATTACAGGACGATTTTTGTGTCCCCGAGTCTCCCGTGGAATAACAGTTAGCAACGCCGTAGGCACCTAACGCCCTGTCGCACCACTCGGAGGTCGGAAGGGGGTGGTCAGCAAGATCGAAGGAACCAATGATCGGGTACTAAACCCAGTCGCCTCACTTACCCATGGACCGGTAACGATCCCTCCCCACCGCCACCCTGGCGCCGCAAGCTGTAGGGCTGAGCTGAGAGAGCCTCGTCCTCGTGCCCGGTGTTCGTATAGGTAGCAGCCTCAGCAGTGACGCTGACGGTTGGTTACACAAGCAGCTCCTTAGCCTAGCGCGCGCAGATCGCCGAATGTGACCTTGGCGTCGCAGGAATGCCACCTAGCCACGCGAACTAGGAGCAGCTTCAGTCGTGCGAGATGTATGACATAGATGATAGCTTATGGGGGCTCCTCTCTCTCTCTCCGGGTGAGACATTGCGAGTATCGGTTGCCACCACACCGCTTTCAGCTCGGGGCCAGCACTTCGGTGTGTAGCACCAATGACTAACAGAGCACGTGCGTCGTTGAAATATATTAATGCGATCATATACCCAATGTGATGAACGCCAGTGAATGGTCCCTAGCGAGTCAGCCACCAGCACCTCTCGTATATCCACGAACGGCCCGATTTCGGTTTCTTCTCGATCGCCAATTCTCCACGGACCGCGAACTCCAACGCGCATAGTCCTATCATTCGACAATTGATTTATAGCAAGAGCACTAGGTGAAGAGGCTGGTTATCTGGCTTTGGGCTAGCCGTACGGTAGCTAATCAATGTCGGCATGTTCTCGAGATTCTTCAGTTTCCTCAACTGACAGGACGACAGCTATATACCTAGTCTCCGTTGTCCCTGAATGTTCCAAATCAGGAGGGTCCTAGTCCAAGTAGTTCGGCAATGCCCACTACTTACGTTGACCCCTGCCCCTGAAACACACTTGGACCAGAAGATAGAACCAGGTCTACCTGATTCATGACAATCGCTATATATCTAAACTCTAATTACGCTATATGGTGTTGTCTGCGCATGTAAGTGCAGCGAGTCCGCCTATTGGAGCTAGGCCTGCAGTATATACCTGGTCCAGATATAGCAATCAATCCCGAGAACTCGGCTCAGTTGTATTGCTGCAAGGGATCCAAGGCTAAGTCTCCTCGGTGGGAACCAACAAGGTCTGAAAATAACTTATCACTTTTCAATAACTAAGTCTCATTGGATCGACACAATTTTCAGATGCTAACAGTCATAATGCTCATCGGCATCTATCAATAACCAACTTACCAAGATTCTATGCAGACCCTATATGTTGCAGCCCAAGTTCCGCGGTAAGCTGATGTCAGCTCGAGTTATATTTTGGGGCGATGGCCTAGTATACTAGAACTATCAAGCTATGCCATGTTATGACTAGCAACTCCAACGTTCGTGGCATCACGTCATTCACCGTGTATACGAATTAGCAAATAAGAAGCATTGATGACATTCATGTTCGGTACAACTTGCCATGCGAAGATATACGCGCTAGGACTTCGTACAACGTAAGCGAGTATCTTGCGCCTATCATACGAAATGTCGCGACCAAAATGGATATATTTGGAGCTGCTCTAAAGTGGATATAACGCTCTAGTAGGGGACCCCCCCTGGGGGGTCCATTTGGGCCTATATAAAGGTCCGATCTCCCCCTATACCTTCCGACGCTCCCTTCTTTCCTTCCTTCCTTAGAGCTTTAGCAGAATATAGCAAATACGTCAATAAAAGGGCTATTTAGAAACGCAACAGTTATAAGCCCGGATTCGTTACGGATTCGGTGCTTCCTTTTTTAAGCCAATTTCCGTTACGCGTGCCCTTTTATTCCTTTTTTTCTTCCGTTTGCGTTTTCCATTGCGCTTACGAAACCCCTTCGCCTGCTTGCCTTTCGCGTTTGCAAGGCTTTTTTTTCCGCTTGCGCTTTTCGTTGCGCTTACGAGGCTTTTCGTTACGTTTTGCTTTTTTTAAAAACTAGCGGGCTTTAGTATTTTTAAGGGTTACAAAAGGACGTATTTCCTTTTAACCCTATACGGAATAAGTTATTACAATCTTTTGAAAAATCGATTATTTTAGAAATGTATAACTGTTCGTTTTATAAGTTCGTACGCCGCTTTTATATAAGCGATTCTTATTCGGTTATTAGGAATACGTAAATTAATTTCCTCGTAATTTTAATAAAATTAATTTAAACGAAGGAAGTTTATTTAAAAAAAAACGACTGGTTTCGAATAAAGAAAACGAATACGGTATTCGTAAAAACCATTATTCCCAATTTAAAGGAATAATGCGTTATATTTTTCCGCTTTCGATTTCGGAAGTGGGCGAATTTTTTTTTGCTTTCCAGCCAGTTCGACGAAATCTCGCGCGGGCTTCGTAAACGTCGAATTGGAAAATAGGTTAAACCTTAAAGCTTAAGCTTGGCTCGAATCGGTTATTCGGGCTTCTTTTTTTTTACCTTTAAATTGGAAAAACCTAGCTTTCGTATTGGCGTTTTTCCTTTTTCGAATAAAAAAGCGGCGATCCTTTTTGGCAAGTCCTTATAAATCGCCGAAACCGATAGGAACGCTAAGGGAAAAACGCCAGGGGTTTTTATTATATTTCCCTTTATTTTATAAAACGGTAAAAGCTATATACAAAAGATTCTTTTTTTTTTAATTAGGGCGGCCTTTTTTATATAAGCCCTTAACGGTACCTAAATAAAAGGTAGCTATAGCCATTTAGGAATTGAAATTATGTATTACTTAAAATAATAAGTACTAAACGTAGCATTACCGGTATTAAGGGCGCTGGATTCGGCCGTCTTGATTTTTTTTATATTAATAAGCCTGCTTTAACCTTAAGGAATTTTTTAATTAAGGGCTTTCGAAATCGGGGGTGGGTACGGTTAGGAGCTTGGCTGGTACTTAAGTAAGTACCAGTCCGGGCAATTTCGGAATTCGACTGGTGCCTGCTTACGTTTGGGGGTGCTAGTCCGGGCATTGCTTTGAAGTTCGGCTGATGCCTGCGTAGATGCCAGCCCGGGCCGAAGTATGGGCCGGCTCTTTTTTTCCTTTGCTTCTTCCCTTTTAAAGAAGTAACGTTTAGGGCCGGCCCGGACCAGGAAAAGCTCGGCCGGTGCCCTTAAGGGTGCCGGTTCGGTACAGCAAAGGAACTCGGCTGGTGCCCGCTTACGTTCGGGGTATTAGTTCGGGCTCGATTACGGCCGGTGCCCGTTCGGAGGTATCGGTTAGGTCCAGCAAAGAAACTCGTCGGATGGTACCCGTTTACGTTCGGGGGTGCTAATCCGGGGTTCGAATACGGCCGGTGCCTGTTTTAATTCGGAGGTGCCGGTCCGGTGCAAATAAGGGGCCCCTTTTTATGGGGGTGTTCAAAGGAGTCCGGCTAGTATTAAGGGGCGTTCGGTCCGGTCCGTTCCGGTTTAGGTTTAGTGGGTGCTTTTCCTTTAAAGGGGCACGTTGTAAGCTAATGTTATATACGGGCCAGTATGGGACGCTGTATTATCGTTTGGGGCACAATATTAAGGAAGTGCCAGACCTTTTCGATTAAGGTGGTTTCTTTTGTGAGAGCCCAAAGGTGAAATCATTCCGGCTAATTGGGGCCGTTGCGGGTGCGTTACGTGGCATTACCTATAGGTTAATCGTCGTTCAAGTAAAGCGCGAAAGTTCCCTTATTAGAAAAGAAATACGACAATTACCGTTATAAAAGCGGTTCGGAATGCTACCTATCGGTACGAAAAAGTGCCGTTAGTATAGCGTTTTCGGAAGCCGCTCGCCGAGAACGCGCGGGAAGGGACCCATTTATAGGCGCCCAGAGTAATTCTAGGGGGCTGCTTTATTTATCCGTCTTGATTTTTCTATGTAACGTATAGTTTCCTTGCCGCTTAAAAGGCGATCTTTATATATCACTTCCGGAAATTACGATCGTGATTTCCCTTTGTATGTAGCCTTGCTCGCTTTTTTTTCTTCTTGGTTGGAGACTACCCAAGAAGGGAGGTATGTCGCGACCAAAATGGGTATATTTGGAGCTGCTCTAAAATGGATATAACGCTTTAGCAGGGGACCCCCCCTGGGGGGTCCATTTGGGCCTATATAGAGGTCCGATCTCCCCCCATACCTTCCGACGCTCCCTTCTTTCCTTCCTTCCTTAGAGCTTTAGCAGAGTGTAGCAAATACGTCAATAAAAGGGCTATTCAGAAACGCGACACGAAGTAACTGGTCTAAATAACTACCAAGACGGCATGAGCCCTTGAATCCATCATCGCCTATCATTGGCGGACATTAGTGGGATAAAGAGTCGCTGGTGGGCTAACATGATATCGTCCCCCAAAAATTCCTAATGCAATTCAAAGATATGAGTAACATGTGAAAACCCCTACGCCCCAGCCGCTGTTTGTTCCCGCGTGCCCTCGGCACTCCTAGCCTGTAAGGCCTTGGCTCTCGCAGAAACTAACATGTCATCCAGTTCGGCGCCAAAGTCTATTGTGCTTTGCAAGAGCACTGGTTGTCTCCTCGGCGGTCTCCCGCCGTGCCATGTCATATACTTATGTCTATTGTTGACGACACCTGATCCTGACCTTTGACCAGTTCCTTGGGACTTGGACCGTTTGACCAGTACTGTCTTGCAACTCTTGGCGGATTCATTGTCATCTAACATATGTTTTGGTACGCAATCTTCGTACGATACGCTTGATGGCGGTGACTCCAGCTTGTTGCTAGTGGTGCCTAGAGGACATTCCGAAATCCCGGGATAATGCTGCTGGTGAGAAGATATGGTAAGGGAGCCGCGATTTTCTAGTTTGTCTGTGCTACCAGCTCCACCCTTAAAATTCTGGACGTCATTTGCGAGGCGCATAGCCAGCGAGGGGTTAGTGCTAGGGTTCTGAGGTCTACTCTCAGGGTCAATCGTGCCATGCTTCATTGAGTCGATCTGATGTCCCAGTGCCTGAAGGTCCTTGTAGCCACCTTTCGTTGGTAGGAGTTCGAGCTCAGGGTATTCTAAGAATCCTTTAGGCCTATCAAGGTTTTCCTTCGTCGGTACTGGCTCTTCCTTGGTAGGGATGATTTTGGTTAAGCTCTGTCTCATTGCTCTTCCGAGGGAGTCTGAAAACGACCTTGGCGCAGACTTGAGACCCCCCTTTGACTGTGTCTTGGTCCTCTTCAAAGTGGTCACTGAATTGCCTGGTTTTGGTGTGTCTTGCATAGCAAAGTCTCGCAAGATCACATTATCATCTGCCCCAGCTGACCCTGACCTCAAGGCTCGAGTATGAGATGGCCACTTTGCCCAGGATTTGGGAGGGGTGAGGAGTCTTCGCGGACCACGGGGCCCTATCCCAATGTTTGAGATAGCTTGACGTTGTGTACTTGGAGTACTAAGTTGACGTGACCATGTGCGGAGAACACGACTTGATATATCAGATACGGGTGTTCTATCATACTGAAGTTCAGTTGGCGATTGTTCAAGTGGGTGAGTCTCGCGCGTTGATGAGTCCGAGCGAGGTAGTCCATCCGCGTCGTCAGTCTTCTCGTTCGCGCTGTTCTCGCGAACATGCCTGATTACTTTTTGCTCGCTAGATGAGCTCCTATTAGTGTCCTTTTCGCGATCACGCAAATATGCATACAACTTTGAGGATAAGGTCTCCCTTCGCGGTGTAAGACGACCTTCAGCCTCTGTCGAGACGGCTCTTTGCCATTCTCTTGTGGCGCTCTCTCTAATAGGGGGCTTCCCGCGCCTATCAAACGGCCCAAGCAATTGCTTATCAACCATTTGTGTCCTATCCACTGGATCCTGAGGCTTGCTAGGCTGAGCATCTTGAACCCCCTCTCCTTGTGACCTGATTTTTTCATGGTCATCCACATCATGTCGTTCTTTTCCTATCGATGGTAGGCGAAGCTTGGCAAATAGTGATAACCGCGTCCCCGTTGTAGTTTGTGGGTCATCAAATTCCTCACGGAACCTGCTCCTGGAAGGAAGGGTATGACCACGGCGGCGATGAGACTGTCCGAAACGGTATTCGATCGATTTAAGTTCATTATCTCGCTGTTCAAAGCTTCCTCTTCCCGAAATAGCTAAGGATCCTTTTCCTGTGAAGGGTTGCTGCGGTGGAAGAGTCTCCGGTGTAACTATATGTGCCTCCGGAAACTCACTTAGTGCCGTCTTATAGGAGCTGACGGCAGACTTATCCGTTCCGGTTTTACGATTCGATGTTGTAGGTCCTGGAGATAACATGTTAGACTGAATATCATTAAGCCTTTTCAAAACTTACTTTGCGTATCGAAACTTGGTACCAATGCGATGCCCTTTGAGCCTCCGAAAAGCTCTTTCAAGCTCAAACGTGAGCTCTTGCGGCTGGGTTGGATACTGTTCTGCGTGGTTGTGTATCGGGATGAGGTATACTGGGATGATGCTGGCTCTTGAACAGTCGTTGGTACTTTATCTAGGTCCAATGCATCATCATCTACCGTTCCTGAAGCGTGCGAGATACGTGAGTCTACTAGTTCGCGCGACTTCTCTGTGTTTTCTTGTGAGTTTCGAGATTGAGGCCGTATAGCCGGCAGCCGATCTTGAGGTTCTGTGGGTTCACATGCTTCTCCTGGTCCGATGGCGGAGCCGTCCTGATCCGTGTCAGTCGTGTCCTCCAATTCTCGACTATAGTTCTCAGGAACTTCCGCAAGAGCTGCAGTTTTGTTCCGCTGATTAGGAGGCCCACAACTTGATTGGTACTCCTGACTCCGCAACCACAGATCTAGAGGGGAATCTCGATGACAAGATGTGTTAGAGTCCGGTTCATCCTCGACCTCAGAGCTGATATGTTGTTCATTCACAGTATCCAGACTTTTTAGGTCCGATTCCTGAAACGTTTGGTCAAGGGACCCAGATGCACCCTGTCCAGTCACAGTGTCAGGGGTGCACACAGGCCTCCCCGAAGCGCCAGTGTTTTCACCGCCGTTGTCCGATATAGAGTCGTTCTTTAAAGCATCATAGACCTTATCTACTGCCTCATGAGACTCCGAAAGTGGCTGTGTAGACCCCTCATGTATCCCTAAAAGGCTAGTGATGTGCTCAGCACTGCACGACACGCGCCATGAGTGTGTAGAGCATGAGTCGTGTACGCTTGGTAATTGGACAGGTGTAATATCAGGAGATGACTGTAGGTGAGACGCGGAGCCTCTATCTGTTACTATAGCGTAGTATTCGGTCCTTATCGTGTCGCCGGAAGGGCGCGTAGACTCTAGAATGCTAGCTCGACGGCGCAGGGCCATCATTTGGCGTTCGTCAACTGGAAGAGCAAATGGTATAAATTCCGGAGATGCGCATTTCAGTCCGTTAGCCTTGATCTCGTTCATCTCTTCCACCGAAAATTCGATGGTATCCCGTGGGCCACCTCGGGAAAAATCGCGTAGAGAACCATTGTCACGATTGCGTCCGTCAATGCCACTGTCTGGAGGGCTTGCCTTCGTTTCTTCGCTCCTCAGCTCCTCTTGGATGCGCTTGTGCATAATACGCTTCAACTCAGCACGCCTCGCAAGTTCCTCATCACTATTTCCAATCACCGACGTTTGGGAACGGGCCTTCGGGTCGGATACTGGAGATCGTCGCCGGGTGAATTTTGTCTTAATTATGTCGAGCGTACTGACGCTAGAGCTTCTTACGTCTCTAAGAATACTATCCTCGTCATCGGAGTCTTCCATGTTTAGAGCTGCAGGGTCAATCATAGCCTGCTGCATTGGGTTATCAAGCCGTGAAGGAGTGGGGGCAATGGCAACAGGTCGTGCTGGCGTTGCTTCATCAGTGGTTTGTAAACGGGACGGCATCCCTAATTTCACCGGAGGAGGCTCAGTTGGCAGCTTAACTGCCACTGAATTCAGTCGATGGCATATCGTCTTGGGGCTGCGAAAGCAGCAAAGGAGGGACATCTTTAGAGCATGAACCTGTCAGATGAGGGCGATTTCATTATCAAGCTAAGTGCTGATAGTTTCCAAGAAACAACGAATGAGCGAAAGGACCGCTCGACATGGTCGAGGATGAAGCAGAAGTGCTCGTCCTACTAAGTAGAGGGAACATGAGACAGGCAGATTAGAGGCAGCCCTCCGATTCATTGCACACTAGGTGGATCTGAAACTTGGGTATTCGGCTGGGACTCGATGATATTGGAAGTTACGAACGTTACTTTGAATCACACAGTAGGTACCTTACAGCAATTGTGTAAGAATTGGACCCAACCTGAAACTGCAGCTAACAACACTGAATGCTCTTGCCTAAAGTTGTCGATATTCCCAGGGGTCTACTTTCTTTCGACAAAAGCGCTCTTGGTCTTTAACCAAGTCTCCATGTCCATCAATCCAGGATGTACCTTCTTCAAACTTGCAATAAGATCAATCACCCCTTCATGGGCCGACCCCCCGGCAAGCCACGATTTCCCATATAAAATCACTAAAATCGTATATGTATAATTAATTAACGGATTATATTATTAAAAAACTAAATACGTTATTATAATTTTTATATAAAGTTATAAGCGTAAATAAATAATTTATATTATAATTTTTATTTTAAAAGGGTTAAATTAACGGTTAAAAGTAAGTATTATAAGCTTAATATTTTTATATATAAAATACGTATAAAAATGTTAACGTATTAACATTAACGTAACTTTTTAAATATATTATATATTTAAGATATTTTTTAATTTATAAAACTATTATAAAATAAGTATTAAAATAAACATATTATATTATAAGATATATATTACGTAATTAAGTTATAAGGTAATATGTTACTTTTTATAAATTATTCTTATAATATTTCATAATTATTTTAAGATTTATTAAATACAAATTTATTAAAAAGACCTTTTAAATGTTTTTAAGCTGATTTATATAATAATATTTATCTTTTATATAATAAAAAAAGAATTATTCTTATAAGACATATATTACGTAAGTAATTTCATAAGTATAATATGTTATATTTAAAGTGTAAAATTTTATATTTCTTAAATCAATATAATATATACCTCATACGGCTTAATTAAATATTATTTTTCATTATTTTTAATATTAGTTTATAATTCTTATTATAAATCTAAAATTTATTTAACTATATCTTTTAAATGAAGCTTATAATGTTATAATAAATATTTAGTGTTTTCGGCGATTTGTGTGGGAAATCGTGGCTTGCCGGGGGGTCGGCCCGTAAAGGGGTGACTGATCTTATCCGCTCTGTATCCTTCGTCCCTGAACCAGTTGATCATGATCCCTAACTCCTTAACGCCATGCTTCAGAGCCGACCCGAAAACTCCGAGCGTCGTTCCAGCTGGGCTGCCTGTCGCTCTCTCGAATGCTTTGCTGAGCTCTGTGAAGGTAAGTTCGTCGCCGGCTAAGCCGACAGCTTTCTTGTTCCAAGCCGCGGGGTCGTGGAATGCCTCGGCCCCGAAAAAGCCAATGTCGGACACGGCGATCCACTGCAGAGGCTTTCCTTGTAGCGTTTTGCGAAGTGCGGTCAGAAATACCTTGCCCGGAATCCCGGGTTGTAGGTTGTCCATGAAGGCAACAGGTCGGAGAATCGTCCATCCCATGTCGTTGTTCGCGGTTGCGTCCCGAAGGTGGCGCTCGATCTTATGCTTCGTAATAAAATGCGGCACGACCGTCGGGGTTTCCCACGATCGCTCATCGCCCCCGCGCTCGACGCTGCTGTACACGAAGTGCTTGACCCCGTTCTTGATGGATTCCTCGACCAGCGCCATGCCCTGTTGGACCTCGCTCTCCAAAGACGCCCCCTTGCCCATCGATACTTGCACCGAGTACACGCCCCATATCGGGGTCGCTCCGGCGGCTGTCTTCGCCGATGAGAACAGGGACGGCACGTCGTTCAAGTCGCCCTCTACAATCTTGACGGATGGGGACTTGCTGGCGAGGCGTTGAGCGGCTGCGGACCCGCCGTTTCGCGTCACTGCCAAAATGGTGAAATCTTCCGTGCGCTTGGCGAGGAGGGCGTCGATGACGGCACCGCCTTGTTGCCCCGTAGCTCCAGTGACGAGAATAGCACGAGACATGGTGAGAGTTTCTTGAGTTCAGGTTCTGATGATAGTACTAAGGTGTCTGAGTTAAGATAGAGTTTTGCGAAGCATCCAACGTAAGTAGCAATGATGGACTGTTACTGTTCATGAAAGTGTCTTCAAGGTCGTTTCACTTCATATATTCATACTCGATAAGTCTCCTAATAGTCGTCTCGTCCTTGTAATACTGTCATGAATGAGCTGGATCTTCTGACTTCTGATCACCCATCGAATCGAAGAGATCCATACCGTAGTCTAGGTAAGCTAGACTCGGAAATTAGGTTTGAATTGTCATCATGGATGCATTTCTCTCACTACAGGTAGGTGAACACTTCCAATATCACGGCCATGCAAGCTGAGCATCCATTGGTTCTCATGGCGACTGCCATCTGTGGACCTCTCCCGGCATTTACCAATTCAATAATCCGGAACCCCGAGCAGAGGTATCGATTAACATTTAAGGTTGGTCAGCCCATGTCAAAGGAGCGTAGCCCCTGCTTAGCGCAGGGGTGCGCGCCTCTCGTGAACACCGAAAATGGATAACTCGATGGTGATTACTAACTGTTATTAAGTACCCGGCTGTCGAAGCAGGAACAAGGGGACTTGGTTGATAATGCAGCATACAGCAGCGAAAGTTACGAAGATATACTCTATAAGTCATTCGGTCGGGGTGCTCAAGATCCCGAACCGCAAAGATGCTATCCAATGTGTTAAATGTGGTCAAATACATGGATTATGTAATGGGGCTATAAGAATCCACCCCAGCTTTGACATCCACTAGTTTGAGGATGGCTGCGGCTATATAAGAAGTGTTTATGAAGTCACCAGGTCCAGCTGTATCGCTTTCCAAAGCTAGCACAACAGTTGACACTGTAGAAACGAACATCCCTAACATTCGACATCCATGGTATAGTGCGTTTGGTCCCGAAATGTTGGGTTGTCGGTATTGCACGCTCTTGCTTCCCCAAGCCGTTATAGGGGTTACTATCAGCCACACGCCCGTACGACTAGACGATTATTATATCGATTAGCCTACTTTGTAGTCTTTGGTGGGGTTTCAGCCGCATTGTAAGGCTTGATATATGTACCAGCGCGTGCTTGTCTATCATTGCGTTTACTCTGTATCTCGGTAGCTATCATTACACACGAAGAGCAAAGGACACGATAAGAATAGATGATGGACGAATAGAATAGTCCATATAAGCTAAATTGTAAGATCGTCGGCTAGGCGCTAAGCGAGCCCGGAATGGACCTGCACTACAAGACCTCCTAATGGTGGATTATCTCCCTAGATGCCATCTTCAGAGCAAACAATCGAAAATTTGTTGTCGTCTGCCGTATGAGAGGTGGTAATATCCATCAGCTTTTGCTGGAGTGCATTGGAAGGATGCGTTTGAACTTCTCGGAGTAGCACCGATAGCCATTATTCACAAGCTACCTACAGGTAGGTAGCGATCTGCTTGTCCACACATACATATGTACGATGATAAGAACCTTATGGTGCTAAGAATGACGATAGGAATGATGCCATCCAGCCATCCCTAATCTTTCCAGTTGGCAGATCATGATTGGGGGGTCGATAAGGATTTAAGCCGCCGCTACCGGAACCGGTGGCCTGAAAATTCTGGTTGACATGTCCCAATTAGCGCGCACTACCGATCTTTGCAGCCCCCACAAACCAGGTTTCCCAGGCTCCTGAGCTCCCCCGGTCTCCCCCGGGCCGGGGTGAGAGGGCCAGAGCACTACCTTATGGTATGTACCTTATGGTATGTACCTTATGGTATGTACTGTACATACACATTCTACAGGTCTATAGACTACAGAGGGAGGGGAGGGTACCTACAAACTACCCCTCAGCTCTTCGCAGCCCGTAGCCCCTCCAAGGGCACCAGAGGCACCAGACGCACCAGACGCACCAGAGGCGTCAAAAGCACGCATATCTACATGCAGCCCACGAAAAGGAAACGCTTCTAGTGGTCCAAGGTTCAAGGTTGCCTGTCACACAATTCATACCTACCTCCTTAGGTATTTCTCAAAAGGAGCCAGCCCAACAAACTGCAGACCCCCAGCCCTTAGGTTACATACTACCTGCCTAGGTACTGTAGTACGCAGTAAGTACCCTTGGCCCAGCCCTTGACACGCCGACACGCCAGACACGAAGGATGGACAGAGATGGACATTGGACGTTGGACCTGGTTGACGACCCAAGCGACCCCTCACTCACTCACCGCTAGACAAAAGCCTAAGCTCCCTAGCTCTGCCTGCTCTGCCTGCTCTGCATACTTAGACTCAAGCTTATTTTTTTCACTCCTCGTCTCGATAGAAATTTCTTCAACTCCTCCTGCCTACTTCATCCTCCTTCTTCCTCCCCTCCCCAACCTTAACTGTTGTTCTACACAAACCCATCACAATTCTCTCCCTTTTGAAGAGAGGAATTGGAAACAACAGTCTTATTTCTTCGTGAGTACTTGCTTTGTCTACACTCCCCGCTTGCAAACATTCGGGCCAGTCCAATCTGCAAGCCGAACAGCGAGACTGACTGTCGCCGTGATAGAAACCCCTTTTCGTCTTGTACATTCAGAACCACAGTCAGGATGGTTCAATCAGCTGTCTTGGGTTTCCCCCGCATGGGTGTGAACCGTGACCTCAAGAAGGCAACCGAAGCATGTAAGTGATGTACTCCGGTCCCCCTCCTTAAGTCCAGCTTCGACTAGACGGCTTTTGACTGACATCAAATCAAGACTGGGCTGGCAACCTCCCCCAGGCCGACCTTCTAGCTGAGGCCAAGCGCCTGCGCCTTGCTCACTGGAAGATCCAGAAAGATGCCGGTGTCGACATCATCCCCAGCAACGACTTCGCCCTGTACGATCAGGTCCTGCACCACATCCAGGACTTCGGTGTATGTTACAAGCCCCATCCCATGCAACAACTGTTCGAGGCTAACATTCGTTCTTTCTAGGCTGCCCCTGAGCGGTACACCAATGCCGGCCTCGACTCCATCGATGAGTACTTTGCCATGGGTCGCGGCCACCAGAAGGGAGGAGTCGATGTTCCCAGCTTAGAGATGGTCAAGTGGTTTGACTCCAACTACCACTATGTCAAGCCTACTCTCCAGGACAACCAGACATTCAAGCTTGCTTCGAACCCCAAGGCTGTGGCTGACTTCCTTGAGGCCAAGGAGGCTGGCATCATCACCCGCCCCGTTCTGGTTGGCCCCGTGTCCTTCCTTACCCTAGGTAAGGCGGATCGTGGCCAGAGTGTCGACCCCATCGACCTCCTGAGCAAGCTTCTGCCCGTTTACGAGGAGCTTCTCGCTAAGCTCAAGGAAGCTGGCGCCGAGACCGTCCAGATTGACGAGCCTGTGCTCGTCTTCGACCTGCCCTCTAAGAGCAAGGCCGCTTTCAAGCCCACCTACGAGAAGCTTGCTGGCCTCGGGGACAAGATCCCCAAGCTTGTCTTCACCACCTACTTCGGTGACATCGTCCACAACCTTGATACCCTACCAAAGGATATCTATGCTGTGCACGTCGACCTGGTCCGAAACCCCGAACAACTCGAGACTGTCATTGGTTCTCTTGGCCCCGAGACCATCCTGTCGGCTGGTGTTGTCGATGGTCGTAACATCTGGAAGACGAACTTCAAGCGTGCTATCGAGACCGTTGAGACTGCTATCCAGAAGCTCGGCAAGGACCGTGTCATTGTCGCTACCTCCAGCTCCCTTCTCCACACTCCCCACACACTAGCCAGCGAGAAGAAGCTGGACCCTGAGATCGCGGACTGGTTCTCCTTCGCCTCGGAGAAGGCTTCTGAGATCGCCATTATTGCTAAGGCTGTCACTGAGGGACCTGCCTCGGTCCGTGAAGCTCTGGAGGCTAATGCCAAGTCTATGAACGCTCGCGCTACCTCCAGCCGGACGAACAACCCCCAGGTCAAGGAGAGGCAGTCCAAGATTGCCCCGTCTGACTACAACCGCAAGTCGGAATTCCCTGTCAGAATCTCTCAGCAGCAGAAGAAGCTCAACCTCCCGCTCTTCCCTACCACTACCATTGGCTCTTTCCCCCAGACCAAGGAGATCCGAGTTCAGCGATCCAAGTTCACCAAGGGTGAGATCACCCAGTCCCAGTACGACAAGTTCATTGAGCAGGAGATCGAGATGAACGTCAAGATCCAAGAGGAACTTGACCTTGATGTCTTCGTTCACGGTGAGCCCGAGCGGAACGACATGGTCCAGTACTTCGGTGAACGTCTAGATGGCTATGCCTTCACTACCCACGCCTGGGTTCAGAGCTACGGATCTCGCTGCGTTAGACCCCCCATCATTGTTGGTGACATCTCCCGACCCGCTCCCATGACTGTCAAGGAGTCCAAGTACGCTGTGTCCGTCTCCAAGAAGCCCATGAAGGGTATGTTGACGGGTCCCGTCACCTGTCTGCGGTGGTCTTTCCCTCGTGATGATGTTCACCAGTCGGTCCAAGCCGAGCAGCTTGCCCTAGCTCTCCGTGACGAGGTCGTGGACCTAGAGAAGGCCGGTGTCGATGTCATCCAGGTCGACGAGCCTGCTCTCCGTGAGGGTCTTCCTCTGCGAGCTGGCAAGGAGCGCCAGGCTTACCTTGACTGGGCCGTCAAGGCCTTCAGGCTCTCTACGGTTGGCGTTGAGGATTCTACGCAGATCCACTCCCACTTCTGCTACTCGGAATTCCAGGACTTCTTCCACGCCATCGCCTCCCTCGACGCTGACGTGCTCTCGATCGAGAACAGCAAGTCTGATGCCAAGCTACTGGGCGTGTTTGTCGACTCGGCCTACCCGCGCCACATCGGCCCGGGTGTCTACGACATTCACTCGCCGCGTGTCCCCAGTGAGCAGGAGATCAAGGACCGCATCGAAGAGATGCTGCAGTACTTGAAGCCTGACCAGCTGTGGATCGACCCCGACTGCGGTCTCAAGACCCGTCAGTGGAAGGAGACCAAGGAGGCTCTGACCAACATGGTCAACGCCGCCAAGTTCTTCCGCGCCAAGTACAGCAAGTAAACTGCATCGCGCTAGTACTACTTGGCGTTTGACACGATGAATCAATACGACGGGTGGCACGATGGACTTAGGGGGTGGTTTGGGTGTAGCGTAATATGTTGTCTTCAAACTGCATTTTCTGCATTCACCTCCAAAACGGGGGTGTTTTGTGTTTTTGACTTCGATCTCAACATCGGCGTTTCAGAGGCATGGCAAACCAAAAGTTTTCAGAAAAGGGAAGACTCGGAGGGATTCAGGAGCATTCAACACAGGCGCATTCAACACTTAAGCGAGCATATAAAGGGTATGATATCCGAAGGTTCCCTCAACGGGAACCAGGGGGGCGGCGTTTACAGGCATTTGGCTTCTTCCACAGAAGCGATGAATGGGGGTTGTGTAAATTTGTATGAGCAGCTAACCCGATTCAACCGGGCATTGATGCGTGAAGATGAATTGAATGACTGAAAGCCATTTTGGCTCGATTGAGGAATATTCGGTCGTGAGATTCGAGAACAATTGTGACTTTCACCGACTTCGACCCTTGTCAATCGGCCGATACGCTGAAAACGATTCCGCCAGACGTCGCAGATATGTCACAACGGTCCCTAGATGGATGGACAGTCCGATGAGGCCATGTCTAGCCCGTATGATGCTTTTCTAGAAGTAAACGATGCGAGAGAAGGGGGGCAGCCATGATCAAAGTACCTAATGCTAAACCAACTGGTCTGCGCCGCGCCACGATGTTATTCAGCCAACGTCTCGGGTCGAACACGTGCGTACATACATGTAAGGACCATTTCGCCTAGTAGAGTCTAGAAACCGAGATCTCGTTCTGCGCCGCAATCTCGTAAACACGCATCTTGGGGCCGGCGATGAGATTAAATGATGGTTCATTACGGTCTTGGCTCAACTTACTTACATAGTACTTCCTGACCTAGGTACTTACTTATGTAAGGATGACCGTGGTTGCAACTGCGAAATAAGCTGGCAACGGGCTGCCAACGGACGATGTGAACAGGGATGCGCCCTTCATCGCCGTACAAGAAGTCGTAAGTCTGCATGCAACTACATCGAACTATCGAATGGGGGGACTCTGGGCATAACGATCGTGAATGGTGGCATCTCGGGGCTCCATATGGAGTGAGATGGTAGGTATGTACCTACGTAGCTACGTACCTATCAAAGTGTATGTAGTTGGTTAGCACATCGTAGCTTTGTGGGCCGTTAATCAAATCCTGAGACGGGCGGAATTTTTTATTTTTTTTCCTTCTTTCTGGCAGGATGGATTTTCACAGGGGTTGCAGGTGGTGCTGGCTGGCTGGTAAACGCTGCACTGTTGGACTGTGTGTCTTGTTGGTGGCTCGATCGGTGCTTGGTGTTGTTCTGGTCCGATGCAAGCTGCCAAGCAATAACCAAGCAAAGCTGCAAGCGGGCATTTGTTTTTCGAGCTCTTGGTTTCTTTCTTTCTCTCTTTCGTTTCGTTCTTTCCCTTTTCCCCCTTCTTTGGTAGAGGCTGCTTACGAGATACTATGTAGGTAGGGATTGCCTACAGTGGTTAGTACCTAGATAGCTACCATGGTAGGTACCTGGTCCAGTAATAATAGAGTGAACCTGGAAGCACCTGTTGGCTGGGCCGTTTAGTGCTAGTCGGGGCTAGTCTAGACGCCTCTCTTGTATCTGATTCCGACGGCTGAGCTTGACGCTAATCTTGGTGAAACGTTGCCCGCCCCCCTTTTTTAATGAGTGGCGGGCGGCGGGCGTCGGGCGGGTAAAGCCACGTTTCTGGCTTCTTCTTCCACTTCCCGGTTCCAAGGTTCTTTTGTGTTTCCTGAGCCCTCTGCACGCCCTCTGCACGCCCTCGCCCTCGCCCTCGCCCTCGCCCTCGCGCCCGGTTCTGCTCGGGTTCTGCTCGGGTTGACGGCTATGAATTGCTTCAGTTAGATCACCCACTAACTACTTCTAACTTATAGTATAAAACACCCTCTGCGATCAGTCAGAAAACTATAACCAGCGTGATGGCTGATTTCAAGGTTAATGCTGCCGCCGACATTGCGATGCGCATGCCCCGGCAACATCTAGCGGGCAATAATGATTTTCCGGTGGGTGTTCATGTTGCAAAACATGGCGAAAAGCTTGTTCCGATCTGTCTGTGCCTAGGAAACCGATGTCTCACACATCCGACTATGCGCACTATCGAAAGGTCGCAGTGATCCGTCTGTTCACTGTTCACTTCGTATGTACTATGTATACCAAACATGGCCCGCGATAGCAATAGGATGCAAAAGGTGGCAATAGCTCAACATGTCACAACACGACCCTCGGCCCTTTCCCGTGAGGGGAGGTGCTCCGCGAGCCATATCCTGGAGGGTTAGCTCTTCAGCAGCATGAAATTGCCTTGTACCTAGGTAGTGTACTATTGTAGTGTCACCGCCAGCGCAGCGTGCCGCCCAGCTAAGGAATGCCCTCGCCCAAGCTATGCTGAAATAAAGTAAAAAAAGCCCCTAGCACGTGTACATAGTATGCGTGGTCGCACAAAATAGCAGCCCTCCGCAGTGGAATGGTGAAGAAACCGGCTCGCTTGCCTCAGAAGGATGCTATTCTGGTCCAGGGCTTCGGGATCCGGCATTCCTCCCACGGACTCACGGCGGCGTGTCTGAACGAAAAACCGCATCAGCAATGGGGCCAGCGATAGACTTGCCTCCGGGCGGAATCATGGACCGGACCAGCAGGACTGCTAGGGCTGAGCCGTGCCATCGTCAAAACCGGCCTTCGTTGAGCCTAAGAGAGATTGCGGTCGCTTGCCTTCATATATACATGATGAATGCAAGCCATAGACACCGCCATCTCTCCCCTTCAATATCCCTCAAGCAATGCAGCAGCAGCTGAGACGGCAGCCTGCAAACGCGAGGCAGATCCCCCCCAGATTATTAGATCATAGGGTTGTATCACAGCCGATTACTATGTAAACAGCCCACAGAAAAAAAGTCGCTCTCGTCTATTCCAGACGAGGAATGTGTGTAAACGCTGCGGCCGAAAGTCATTTCGGCATTCCCCTGGTAGGATCCTGTGCTGATGTGACGCTTCTTACTGGCTCGCGAGGGCAACCGTAGCATCTTGGCCTCATTCTCGTCTTTCCTCTCATTGGCCCCTTTGCCCCCGTCTCACAACGCCGTACCTGCGTCTACCATGTATGCCATGGAAAGTGACCAGGGTTTTCAGGTACCTGGTGAGGATGGGCGGAGCTCAGGGGCTGTCTAAGCGATGGGCTGGAGGCCCTGACCATTCAAGCCCATCTATCTCCAGGTCCATCTCTTATGCGCTTCCGAGATGCTAGGCCCTGATCACCCTCCGCCAGGGTGCTGCCCAATCTCCAGACCCCCGGTCGCTCGCTGAGTTCCGTCATATAGCCTAGAGCCGTTAGCACAGGCCAGGAAATTGGATCGAGACTTGCCTGTTTCCGTGCGGGTGGAGGTTATGTGTGTTTTACTTAGCACGTTCAGGGGTCTCCTCCCCAGCCTGATTGGCCTCGGCCTGGTGAGGAGCCACATCTGACCGATATGTAAATAGGGATGGGATCGCCCAAAAGTGGGCATGCCTGTTTCTTTTCCTCTCTTATTATCTAGTTCAGTGCTCTCTTCTAGTTGTTCGAGTTGATCTCTAGTCTCTCATTTGGACCTCATCGTCGCCAGTCTTTCCCAGCCAGTTTTCCGCCTCCGGCTAAAAAACGCTCACTTTCAATTCTTCGCAAGCAATCCACACGCTCATTCTATTGCGGAATTGAGTTTCGCTCATTACCAAGATATAACCAAAACAAAAAAAAGAAAACTATACATTCGTTCGAAAGACGCCAACGACGACGACGACGAACGTTCTCTCCAGATCATCAAGAGGGGTTTTCGCAAATCAAATCAAAATCAACCGACCGGTATCCATCCAAGTCCCGCAAAGATGAAGTCGACGACAGTTGCTTTCGGCCTCTTCGCCGGCCTGGCCTCCGCCACGTACCACCACCCCCGCCACTTCCACCAGTACTACGCGCGCCAGAATGAGACCGCGCCGACTCCCTCCTCTACCACCCTGACTGTCGCCGTCACGACTGTTCACACCATCACCTCGTGCGCCCCCGAGGTCACCAACTGCCCGGCCCGCAACGGCACCGAGGCGACGGTGACCGAGGTCATCGACCTCACCACCACCGTGTGCCCCGCCACCGAGGCCGAGCAGATCTCCAGCTCCGTCGTGGGTGACCACTCTAGCGGCAAGATCACGGGCGTCACCAGCACCCTGGCGCCGACCCCCGCCCCGACCGCCTACCCCACCGGTGGTCCCAGCGTGACCCAGTCCACTGGCGTGAGCGACGCGACCCTCACCATGACCGTCGGACCTGAGAGCTCCCGGTCTGTGCTCATCACCACCATCCACTCGACCTACACTGTTGACGTCACCGTCACTGCGTCTGCCTCTCCCAGCGCTGCTGGCTCCGACAACTCGGGCTCTGGCTCCGGTGACTCCGGCTCCGGCGGCTCTTACCCCGAGTCCGCGCAGGAGGAAGGCACCACCACTCTCACCTCGACTACCACCGGCACCCGAACAGTGACCGTCGCGGCCGAGACCAAGACCGCCAGCCCCACCGGTGTTACTGGCGGCTCCTCCGGCTCCGGCTCCGGCTCCGGCTCTGGTTCCGGCGAGTGTGAGGCCGTCACCGTCACCGTTACGGAGACCCAGCCTGCCAGCACCGTCTACATCACCGCCACGGCCCCCGTCGCCGCCCCTACCACTTCTTCCACCGAAGTCGCGGCCGCCGAGACGCCCGCCCCCACCAGCTCCACCGGCACTAACGAGGGTTCCGGCGATGACGACAGCGAGACTGGCGATGACGAGGAGGATGACTGCCCCCCCGAGGACGAGGGTGATGAGGACGTCCCCCCCGTCACTGCCGAGATCACCCAGACCGTCGTCCCCGTGCCCTACCCCACCGCCGGTGCCGGCAACGGCACGGCTCCCTCGTACCCCACCGCCGTTCCCCGCAAGTAAATACCTGCATACTTAGCCCGCCGATTGTATCATAGTACAAAAGTCATGCGAGACGAGATTGAGCTTTGTATAAAGTAAAGGAGGGAAGGAGGAAGGAGGGGAGGAAAAGGAAGGAAAATACCGCGCAATGGCTTTTCTTGGACTTTTAACGATGACGACCTACTGACGACGACGAACCGATACCAAAACCGGCAAAACACTTCTTTCTTCTTCTGCAGCGGGGCCAGCCTTGATCTATATTTTTTTTACTAGGTAAAAAAAACCAACACGCCGAGCATGCAAGCACTTGGCGAACATGCGAAAGCGGGATACAGTACACTACGAAGGACCGAAGAAGAGAAAGAAGGAGAGAAAGGGCATAAAAACATATTTTTACCATCACGAACCTTCCAACCAGAACCAAAACCAAACAAGGTGATCCCTGTCTTGTTGTATTTGGATTGGGCAAAATAACTCCATTCATCAGCCTCAACTCAAACCTCGTCCAATCCTAGGCTGAGCTTGGCTTTGGATTCTTCATTCTTCAAACCACCCTTATTTTTTGTATCTTATCCTTTTATTTTCTTTGTAGACCGAGTAAACTCATCTTGCATCAGGCGTGTATTGATTCTTTTTGCCTCCTTTTTTCTGTGGACAAGGCATGTTTTCTCGTGGGCAGCGGTGTGTTGGATTTTGGTTTTCCTTTTTCTGGGTTGGACCGGCGGCGACAAGAGAAAAGACAAAATGAGAGGTCCGTAAACCTGGAGGAGGGGGGGAAACGAAAACAACCGAGAAGCGTTGGGTTTGGGTTGGTTTGGAGGGAGCGGGTTCTTGTCTTCAAGTCTTCATCATATTTCCCCTTCTTGCATATTCAGAGAGGCTGGGGGCTGCGCGACTGGCTCCAGGGCCTGGCCGCGACGGTCCGAAACCGAACCGAACAGAACCGAGATACGTTATCATCAGGATTCATCTAGGGAAGAAGGGGGGATTTTGGGGGGAAAACTCGCTCTGTGTGTGGGTGTTGATGTGGATGTGGATGTGGGTGCGGTATGAGAGAGAGTGTGTGTGCGTCTGACTGTAACTATCGGTGTCAGCTTTGGGACAAGATAGCAAATTATACCATGTACCTTGTTTGTTTCTTCAATTCGTGTATGTAGTAATGTAAGTAGGCAGAGATGACTTTTTGAATGGAGTGGTGTTGGTTGGTGGTGGTATATTCTTTGGTTTTCCTCACGACCTGTTCGCTCCCAAGTGACATGTGTGTTTTAGCTATTACTTTCGTCCAATGTGATGTGTCATGACGTGACGTTGTATTAGACTTGCCGCCTCCTGTCTCAGCCTCTTCCGGGCGTTGTCTCGTCACATTCCAGCGGGAGAGACAGAGACCATCGATCAACGGGTCTTGATGGCTTATCCCGACGACATCGAGCTGAACTGAACGTTGAGTTCAATTCGCCCCGTTTATGTTACTCTTTCATACCAGTGATCTACATAGAAACCCATTGATACCGATAACCTTAAATTCTACCACCACGAAGTCTATTAGTCTGAACCATTTATAGGTGGGTGATAAGCATGACCTAGCAACTGAAGACATTGGCAGTTCCGTGATGTATTTGTCCGTAAATACCTAACTATCTATCTACACAGGCATATAGAAGAAAACAAAAGCGGTGTGGCATGCATGTCGCGCTGGTCATTGATACTTACTTAGCCATGACGGACCAACCCCAACCCCAACCAAGCACGACAGGTCATCGCCTTGAGCATGTAGGTACCACACAGGTAAAACGGTCCGCCCTCCCCTTCTACAAAGCCTGGAGGTATACAAGTGTACAGCCAATGCCGACTCTCAGAAATCCGGCTCTGGGAGGTGCTGTGGTTAGGAGGTTGATCGCAACAAGTACCAATATTGGTCTCGAAGGCTATTGCATAACCACAAGCAGTTCACTAAGGCTGTGTTTTGTCGCTTAGCATGCCTTGCGATAGGCCGCTGCGAGCTGCGAGCTACGAGCTGCGGGCTGCGGAAAATCCCGGCCGACTGGTATGTGTGTGAGAGAGAAAGTAAGCCAATGGGAGGAGGTCGCTGTCAGACAAATCGCGAGTGACTGCATCGTCCAAGTTTATAGTTGTGCGTTCAAGTGGACAGAGGAGCAACGGGCAGCTCCAATGGAATGACTGGCATTCGACCGCCAGAAGATTCTTCTAGCCTTATTATCATTATACCCAAGTAGTGTGCTATATACCGCCGCTGAGACTCGAGTTACACAGGGTCCGTGCCTAGATCAGGGGCTTGTGAGGCTCTCTCATACCTGAATAGCAATCAGAAGCATCAGTTATTTATCGAAGACCAATGGACAGGCAACCAGGTCGTTTGCTGTATTCGAATCAACTACTTGGAAGGCACAGGGAATAGTAAGAAGCATCAGGTAGCTACGATGTGATGTTGACATTGGATGGTACACAATAAGTTACATGCGTATCATTAAGTAATAGATATTGATTGAGCTCGAACCAAAGCGTCCTTACGTACACACATGGTGCGTAGGAAAGATTTCCTTCCAAGCGACCCCTTCCTCCCTCACCAGCAACACCACTCAGAAGTAGATCTAATTCAACGTCTCTCGTAACACCAAGCCAAGGTGTGGGGGGAATCTCTCTATATGCGTGCGGTATATGTGTTACAGGCCTCGAATATATATGAGCAACTCAAATAGTTACTAGGTAAGCAAGAAAAAAAAAAGAAAAAAAAAACAAAAACAAAAACAAAAGCGAGCGTCAACGAGGCGGAATTTTTCCATGACGCGATCTTTCAACTCTTTGGTTCACGTCAAGCCGTCCATCCAGCCTCAAATACCTAGTTCATGCCCTAGGTAGGCACTACCCTCAGCACTCGAGGGGTGCAGCAGCGCTTCGCAGATCCCTCATCAGTGCATCGCCCATGCCACTCGCATCACTGCCGTCACCGCCGCGGGATCCGATAGCGGTACTGCTCCTGGATCTCCCGCCAGCGGCTGCCGCCGGCGGGTTTAGCATGTCCAAGCTGGGCGCTTTAGGCCAATGCCTACGGTTTATCTCCCTAAGCTCCTTGAGCATGGGGTGAACCGGCGGCTCCACCTCGATGTCATTATTGTTGTTGTCGTCGTTGCTCAACACGCTCTGGGGAAATTCGAGCGGGCGGTGTTCGGTTTTAGGGTTTTCATCGTCGTTATCGTTGTCGTTGTTGTAGTCGTTGCTATAAGAGTCGTTGTATTCGTTATCGTTGTTACTGACGCCACCGCTTCCGTTGTTGTTGCCGCTGCCGATCGAGGCCTTCGAAGAGGGCCGCTGCATCGATGTTGACGGTCGCGGCGTCGACGAGTTCCATTTGCTCATGAGCTCGTTGAACTCTTCCTCCTGCTTCTTGATGCGCTGCCGGATCGCCATGTCTACCTCGAACTCGTGATCCTGCTGGGGTGTGCGCGGCGACGACGACCGCGTGGTTTCCGCCATGGGCGTCCGAGGCGTCCGGGGTGTCGCCGAAAGGCCACTCTTGGTGCTGCTGCCCTGAGGCCCATTGTGCTCCGTGTGGCGCGATGTAAGGTCGAGCGATTTCTTAGCAGCCCTGTCGAGCTGGAGGCGGAGGCGCCCTAGACTCGACGAACTCCGACCGCGCCCTAACTTCTTCTCTTTCTTTCCGTTGTTGGGAGAAGACGATGTCGACGCCTGCCGCAGGTGCTGGTGCGACCTCGTGCCGTGCTGCAAACTTCCGAGTGAGCCTCCCTGCTGGGTGGCGGCAGCCTGCAGTATCGCTGGCATGTCTCGGCCCATCATCGAGAAGCGCCGCGCCTCAGCCTCCATGTCGATCATGAAGTCGGACATGGTGAGCTCGCTGCGGATGCCGTCCCCGTGCATGGCTTCGAGCGTCTTGGTCATATTCTCCAAGAGCGGACCCATCACCCGCAGCCAAGCATCGCCGTTCTTTTCCAGCCGCTTCAGGCGCCGTTCGACCTCGCCCACTCCGTTTTCCGCCGCCGGTGGCTCAGGTGTGCTACTGCTGGCCTCTTCGTCGTCATAGTGCGATCCGGCGGGTGTTGGCACCACGGTCCTAGCGACTATGCTTTCGATCTCCCGGTCTTTTTGCTCCTTTTCCCGCTGGAGCCGCTCTCGGAAACTCTCAATTCGCGGCTTGGGCTCCTGTTCGTCCTCGCTCGATTGCTCTGCGTATTCCTCCTCCTCTGGCTCCTCTACCACTGGGGATGAAGGTGGCCGTTCCCATGATGTGGACGGTGGTGCACTTGGCGAGATAGACCGGACTGGAAGGCTCCATCTCCTTAGTGGGTCATCCGACGGCTTTGGCGGAGTAGGTCTCGACAGACGGTTGTCATTGGTGGCTGCTTTCTGGGGTGTCACTGTGCGCTCGATAGCACCCGTAATGGGGTTCCGGGACATTGTGACCGGCCGAGGCTTTGCCCTTGATTGGGGTCTACCGTTGAGCTTGGGGCGGAGGCTGAGGCTGTTCCTCGAACCTGGAGCAGATGACACTGAACCTCCCTCCAGGAGCAACAGAGTGGATAGATGCTGCGTTGGCTGTCTAGACTTCAGCTCCTGTTCAGGCTCCTGTTCGGACTCTTGTGCGGGCTTCGGTGTGGATGCTGGTTCAGGCTCTATGTATGGGTCTATACTGGCTGTCTCTATTAGAGGGGAAATCACCAGCTCATTTTTGAGAGGTCTAGGTGAAGACTCAGGATCTTCCCCTCTTATTGCCGCCGATACCATCATTGGCGATAAGGTCCACCCATCACGTTGAGGCTTTTCTTGAGTTACCCCTGTATCGTTTGCGGTGTTGTTGTCTTCGGTAGACTGTGAAACCAATCTCTGGTCTGAATTCATGAATTGTTGGCTATTTCTGGTACCTGCGGATGGGTTGAGTGAAGACCACGGGGCGGTTTGCGCGAGAGGGGAAGGGTTATGTGCACGTGAACGTTGAGCTTCCGAATTGAACCACCCTAGGACCGGGGAATCCATTGATGTTTCTCCTAGCTTTACCACCGATGTTCTCAGGCCAAGCCGGACAGCACCCAGATCACGTTCCTTATATTCTCTCACTTTGACCTTGCGAGCGATCCGACGCTCAGCCATCCTCGTCGGATCAAGATCTTCGCCATCGAGACTGGTAAAAGACGCAGCTGATGTAGGTCGTGGCAAAGAGTCCCGTCTCCCGTTAGGAGGCACACTAGCTTCGGTTCCCAGGGGGGTCCCTTCAGTCATAGCATCATCCTTTCCTAAGGTTGGGCTGTCACTAACCTCCGATTTGTTAGCCCCCATAATAGGCAGCAGGCCAATAGACGACGCTATCGACTCGCGGTTCAAAACTTCGCGGTTTGGTAGCGCCTCTTGAGCCCAGCCCTCATCTTCGACCGTAGTAAAAGTACTAGTGGTCATATTACTTCTAGCGGACAATCGAAAAGAGCTGGAAGCAGTCGTAAGACGAGAATACGTGTCTGTAGTTCCCGTGGTATGACTTGATGTAGACTGCCTCTGTATTTTTGGTTCTTCAGCCGCGTCTCGGTTATTGACAATAACCGTCGGCTTTGTATCATGGAAAATACATTCAACTGTTTCATCATCCCTTATCTGCTGATCTTGAGACTTTTCCACTTGCGGCTCGAATTTCTCTGTCGACTGCCTGGAATTTGGCCTTGTGCTAGTGGTAAAACTGGTGCCAATGCTGCCCTTAGAGGAATCTGCTGTTCCTGGCTTATCCCCTGATCCCACAGGCCGGGAAGTTGTTTGCGCATTGCGCATCATCATCTCGTTCAAAGAAGAAGTGGGCGAAAACTGAGTACTAGCACATGCC
The DNA here is from genome assembly GCA_022225965.2 of Diatrype stigma. NCBI lineage: Eukaryota > Fungi > Ascomycota > Sordariomycetes > Xylariales > Diatrypaceae > Diatrype > Diatrype stigma. Next base: position 18,827 of record JAKJXP020000025.1, on the reverse strand, counting down.
CGTCTGCTTGTTGTACGTGGCCGGATAACAGGGGGGGTAGGAGTAGGGGACGGCACAGGAGGTGTGAAGGGAGAAGCAAGACTAGGCTGATTCAAAGATATCGAGCTTATACTGTTGGCTCGAGATGATGACCTAGACACCGTGGGAGGAGAAGGAAAGCTCATCGTAGCTAGCATATTGGAATAGCCAGGTGACTCAGCCGTAGTAGACGTCGGAGGAACCCCTAAGGTGGGTTTGATAGTGAGGTCAGAAATTTGGTTCGGAGAGCTCCTCGCAGAGCTCGCAGAGGAGCTCGGCGAGCTGAGGTCCCTGGATTCCTTAGACTTCTTCGACATCCTAGACAACTGTCTCCTGTGGTGCAATGACTTGGGGGATGAACCAAAGTCATGCACTTCAGAAATGGTGTTCGCCGCGGGAAATCCGAACTCCGTTGGTGGGTGTCGAAGAGCGAAAGAGTTCTGGTCGAAACTCGCAGAGGCGGATCGATGAAGCTGTTTGCTCGGCGCAGTTAATGGTGTGACTATCCCGGCTGCGTGTTGATCGAGAAAAGGCTCATGTCCCTCCTCCACGGGATTCAAAGTCGACGTAGACCTGGCTGTTGCTGGTCTGACCGCGGATAAACTAGTCATACTCCTCTCATGCCTGACCCCACCGGCAAACGAAGGCATAGATGGGACTGTTGAGTCTCTTCGTCGATCTTCTGTGCCGTTTGAGACCCCCTTCGATGAACCCCTCTGCGGCCATTCCTTTGGTCCAGATACAGTCCTCATTGAACCCCCGGGAGCGGAAGCCGGATATTGGGAACTGAACCAATGCCCGTGTTTGTCGTACGGAGCTGGGATCGTTATAGCAATATGACGGTGGCCAGCGGCAGTTGTTTCGGGTATAGCACTTTTGGGTAGTTTAGACTGCATTGGCGCACTTGGCCACCTCGCCCTCTTCCCCTGTCGTAATGACCCCGAGAACTTCCTGGCGACCCTGGACTTAGACCCTGGGAGTCCAAAACATTCATCGGGTGATGGAAGAGTATCAGTAGGCGGTTCCGTTGTGCGGAAGAACTCAGCGAGGGCGCGCAGACTGTCTTTATCGATCTGCTCCCGTGCAACATCCCGTAATTGGTCTGCGGTCACCCTCAATGGCAAGTTGGTGTCATCTAACATGTTAGACGTTGATTTGGAACGCGGCAACCGCACGCGTTTGGGGCCGGATTGTGTCGAATCATCGCTGATCCCTCCAGTGTGGGACCGTGCAGAGCCGGGCTCTTCATTGGATAAAGAGTGACGCCGCGGCTGGGGCTGATCTAATACCATCATAATCTTGATAGCTTATTGCAATCAACCCAACCTCATCGTACGAAACTAGCGGCGCCAATGAATTGGAGTTTGGGGTTCAATTTTATGGATCGATGAGAGCCTTTCCTTGAGCTTAGCATGGGTCTTGGTATCTCGCCTTTGGCTCACTTACAGCAACTGCTAGGAACGTGTGTTGTGTGTGCGTGTGTGTGTTTGTGCTTGGCAAGGATAGTCGAAATCGCGGTATCGTGGTTCGAAGAATCGGTGGCTCACCGAGGCCCACGGACAGAGAGAGACTCAAGGCCAATATATGAATTGAACTATTCGAACTACGGAGTGAACCGAAATAGTATAAAAGTTGTACAGATATATAAATAGAGTGCGTCGGTAGCTGGTAGGGATAGTGTATAGTGGGAGCGAGAAGGATCGCGAATGCAGCAATGCCACTCAGTCACATCATCCCTAGTGTTCTGCACCACCAACACGTCAACTACACTTCGTAGGCACTAGAACGCCACGGTTCAGGCTCAGGTATCGGGTTGGTTGATATCGAGATATCGCGATATCGAGAAGAGTTAGGTGAGCAAATCCAACCCCGAAGCACCTGCAGTGGATGGGGCTCTCTAAACTCGTCCCGGCAGGAGGGCAGAGCATGGAACATGAAGAGACAAGTGGTGGCACGAGGGTAAGCCCCAAATACATAAGAACCATAAGAACGGCTACGAAGCAGGGCGTTCGATTAGCTAACGCAGGTGTGCAGGCAGGTGTGCAGGTACACCGCGAGCGTGGGCAGGAGGCAGGCACGGCACGGCGGCTCAAGCATACATAACAGACATAGTAAAGAAAGAACGACATGCATATTATGGAAGATTATCCCTGCCAGGCCTGTGAACACTGGGGAACGATGGCGTCGATGCCATCTTAGTTCGCAGAGTTATCAGAGAATCGCGGGTTGTGAGAGGCTGGGAGACCACAGAGGCCCACCGTGGCTCCTCCGATTTCACCCCTAGTGACGGAATAGGACAGAGCGGTCGCAGCAGACGATCAGCGCGCGCTCCTGCGGTTGACCATGACCGAAGAGCGGCGGAAGAGCAGGTGCTGCGGAGGCTGCAGAGGTGTGAGAGGGCAGGAGGGTCGGGTCAGCCTGAGTCTGTGAAGCTCGTTCTAATTGAGGTAAGCGGGAGTTCCTGAGATACCTACGCTTGAAGCGAACGGTTCAGCCAATGACAGATCTGTTACAGGTTCCTACCGAGCTTTGTTGGGCCCGACCCGATAGCAATTTCGCAGATCCCGACGTATAGCTTATTAAGGTACTTCGTAGGCATGGGGCTTAAGGTGAGCGTGTAAGTACTCGGGAGGCGATTTACCCTCCTACCGAACCTCGTGGCAGCGTGGAAGGTACCTACATGCCTACCCGGGCAGCCCGGGGACCTACATGTATGTACGAATGTACGATGTTGCCTCGTACAGTAAGTCAAACCTTGGAACAGAGTGACAGGTACTACTAGGGGTAGGTAGTTACATATCTCCTAACCCGGATTGGGGTTATCAACCTCTCCTAAGACACCAAAAAAAGCAATCGCCCCTTTCCCTGCGCCTTTCGCGAAAGAACGAAAGAACGAAAGACACCACCTGCACCTGCACCTGCAGTCGAATCCTCAGAAGCTTAAGGTATTGTAGATCCCCGCCAGGGGCAGTTATCTGTACCTACCCGATGAGGGGAGACTGGTTGTTGCAGGCTGCAGCTTACTCTAATAAAAAGCTGCAGATCTGGGGGACCTCATGAAAATAACAGCAACCCTCTCACGGCGGACTTCGTCGCCAAACTAAAATTATTCCATCAACGCGTCCCGGACACCTGGTGACCTGTCACTCCTCTGCTCCCGCTCCCCGAGATTCAGGGACTGGGACTGATGATGCGCCGCTGCAGCAAAGCTAGCTCGGTACTGAATGCTGGTGTAACGATGTAACCATGTCTCCCATTCGAGATACCCCGAAATTAGATGTTACCTAGTAGCGAATTATACAATTAACGAGTCCCAAAAAGGGCATCGATGAAGCGATGAAGTGTGATTTCAGTGCTAGTCAGGCCTAGTGCTAAGCTACTATCTTAGTTGTCTATGCCGACTGCCCAGGTGGTTATAGCAACGAGGCAAGTATAAGGCAGGTTGTCAGGCTGTTTACTTACCAAGACTTACTTACTTACTCAATGCCCAATGTAGGCGTTGGGAGGGGAGGCTTGTCTTATTGCTCATGCAAGGTGTAGATGCGAAGTACGTTGGCCTCTCTTATATCGTGTGACTCAAGGCTTATGAGCCGCTTCCATGATCCAGCCATTACTGTATGCGGTGGTTGATTAGGTATTGTCCCTATGTTCGCTTTTATAATACTGTGTATAGTGCTTAGTACCCCGCAACAGGCGCGTCTAACACTAACGGGCATTTTACTATCTTTGACGTAGTCAGTCTAATGTTGGGTGGAATAACGTCATATCTCGACTCGAACAAAATACACCATCAGGTAAAGGGAACCCAGCTGCGTACATATTGCAACCGGCAGGTAGATCACCGTGTTGCGTTCTCTTGTGCTTTGGGAGAAATCCGAACTTGACATTCTCCATGGGTTTCCGTGGGTGAAGTAATGAAGACGTAATGTTGTCCGTTTGGAATGATGAGGCGTACATAAACCTGGGAGGTGTAAATGTAAATATAAATCGAGATTCAAGCCTCATTGTGAGAGTAGTATACATATGGCCTTCGCTAGTATAGCGAAGAGCAACACACCGGCAAGAAGCTATCACCATCCCAGCAAGGCATAGACATATTGCGTTGTACCTCAAAGACACTATAGTCATGTAGTCACCACTGCAGTGCTTTCACGCATGCCGTGCATAGTAATAAGAGGAATATAATAGTATATTCTCCCAGTTTTCACTCGAAAACCTGAAGAACCCGTGAGGTATTGCCAATGCCAAGGGATAAAAATGAAGTAACAGGTTGAAGAATAGTTTAAGCCTTCTTTCTCCCCCTCAACATGAGAGCTTGTGAGTTGTTGGTGTGTAATGCACTTGAGATGATGATATTCTCATGTCTCATGCTTACCTAGGAGTTGACTGAAGTCTATAGTTGTAATCGAATACACTGGCAGCGGAGTCTACGCTGACGGGACCATCTGCTATATATATGACTAGCAGTCATCATTTTTTAGGGGGTGGCGGGGAGAGGTTGGAGGGTTATTATTTGAGTTATTGTGAGTGAAAAAGGGGGGAGGGGCCGGTGAGTATGGATTGGCCCCATAGGTCGAGAAACCCATAGACGGAGAGGTATTAGACAGAAAAGTGAGAGTAGGTAGAGCATGTCGCAAAAAACCACAGAGTAGTTGGTGTTCTATACCCAAATAACCAAGTACCAAGAACATAGAGGATGAGGATACCGTCACGGGCTCATGCCATCTAGCCATTCATGTAAACCGTAGGAAGAAGGTTGTAATGGGAAGATTGTGATGTATGGCTGTAGCTGATCGATGTTTGGCAGCAGAGAAGAGATCTAATAAACATGCCCTTATTGTATTGTACATAGCCACAACCGGTATTACACCTTGGGTATAGATAGAACACCGAGTCACGGGGAGCGAGTGCAAGAGGCTTCGACCCTGCTAGTCACTGATCAAGCGCATGCGAGCTTATCACGTAGTCTGAATGAGTAGCCCCTGTATATGAGCGTATATGGACGTAAAACGGTGGCCTAACCAATGAGCCTAAGGCTATCCTGATTTCACGCATACGGTGTAATTCACTGCTTTCGTGGGAGGTTTGGTATATCTATATTTCTTCTTCCCCGGCACTGTTTCTAGTTGCCATGGGAAGGCGGGTTATATCATACCCGAGACTATCAGCATCACCGCTACCTATCATCAGGCTACATCTGGTATCTCGAACACACGATCGGTACAGAAAACATCACGCTACCACCTAATTAGCGACCAAGCCCACGCACTGACAATAGCTTCATCTACCCAAGCATGACATCTTCCAGCTGCTCCCTGCCCAGGTGCGGCAGCAGCGTCGAAGCGAGCAGGGCGCGGCTGCGCGCGATATTCGGGACGACGCCGTCGATCTGCGCGAGGTTGCCGCGCATGGTCTCCATGTGATCGGCGATCTGGGCCACGAGGCGCGCCATCTCGGGATCCGCGGCGGCGGCGTCGGCGTCCAACGCGAGCAGACGACCATTACTACCACTACCGCTCTCCGCATTCCCAACAACCACTTTGTTGCTACCGTCGTTATCAGTGTCGTAATCATCATCATCATCATTATCGTCATCGACAGCAGAAGCAGGAGCAGGAGACCCCTTCTTATCGGGCACAAGGACGTGCAGCCTCCTCAGCCGCCCCTTCCGCTCGCGCGCCTGCGCCCGCGCGTTGGCCCCCAGCGTGTGCAGGGCGCGGTACTCGCGGTCGAGCTCGCGGCGGGCGCGGTCGCGCTCGCGGCGCAGGAGGTCGACGCCGTGCAGGAGGGGGTCGAGGGCGGCCTCGAGGCCGCGGATGCCCGCCACCGTGCGCTCGTACTCGAGCTCGTCGGCCCGCTGCTGTCCTCCCGCCCCTTCTTCCTTGCCTGGCGGGGGCGGGAACGGCAGGCCCCGCGCCAGCTTGGACTGCAGCCGGTTGGCGACGGCGCCGAGCGCCGCTGCCGCCTGCGCGCGCCGCGTCGGGTGGTCGCCGAGGCGCAAGAGCACGGGCCGCGCCGACGAGGCGAGAAGGCTGCCGATGCTGGCGATTGATGAGGTGTCGAGGGGCGCCCACTTGGACTCGATGACGCCGCGGGGCACGCGGCGCGTTTGGGTCGCTATTTGTCGGTAGGGCTTGGGTTCGGGTTCGGGTTCTGGCGAGGCGGCGACGGATTGTTGGGCTTGTGGTGGTGGTGGTAGTGGTGGGCGCTTGCGTTTCTTGGGCTGTGATTGAGATGCGCCGTCGTTGTCGATTGATTGGTCTTCCTGCTGGTCTCTTGGGCGCCGCTGTCGTGGGCCGTTTGGATTGTGCTGTTCTTGGGGCGAGGCTTCCTCCGCTGCGCTCCTTGATTGTGGTGGTCGCTTTCGGTTGTTTCTGCTTTTTGGCCCGGTCTGATTATTACTGCGCTCCTCTTCTTCCCCCTCTTCTTCTACTTGATTCTCGTCCGCGTTCTGAGCATGCCGTAATATAGAGCGAGTCCGCTTCTGCTTAGAGGGCGCCGTAAGATCTTGTTCAGCTGGAGCTGAAGAGTGTTCGACTGGCGGCTGTCCTCTCTTCTTCCTCGCTCGTGGTTGTGGCTCGTTCTCTGTTTCTGCGTCTGCATCGGCCTCGGACGTAACTTGCGCACCGGTTGGCAGCCGTCCAGCCCTCCTCTTAGAAGGCTTTAGAGACGTTGCTTGTTCGCTCTCGCTTGTAGGATTTTCTTTCTGCGCACGACCTTTTTTCTTGCCGACTTTGGCTTGCTTACTGCTAGCTGTAGCCTCTGAGACGGCCTCTCCTGTATTATTTGGACGATGATTGCGGCCACGACGCCGTGATAAGCTCGAGTCCTCCTTGGGCTCCTCCTGTGCCCGGCCATTTTCAATCATCCTATCAGGGTCCGTCCTAGAACCCTTAGGACTCTTGTACCATTCTCCCGCTGGCCGGCGATCCCGAGCGCTACGTCGGACTAAACTCGAGTTCCCCTCGTTCTCATCGTCGGCCTCTTCATCTGCTGTTTCTTGAGTCCCCGTGGCGTTTTGAGCCCCTTTCCTTTGGGGCCGGCCAATCTTTTTCGCTGGGGCGGGACCTGGAGCTGGTTCGACGTCGGCCGCTTGTGATTGAGGTTGTGCTGCTGAAGGTCGGCCTCGTTTTTTCTTGATTTGTAATGGTTCTGATCTTGCTTCGGGTTCGGGCTCGGGTTCGGGTTGCGGCTGGGACGATATGTCCGACCTTGCTGTTTGCCGCCCACGCTTCCTGGGGCGCGTCTCCTCTGTCGTTTCCGCCTCTTCCGCGCTGCGAGCAGCGGTCTCTAATCCTCCTTCTCGGCTGAGGGTGAGTTGTTGGGTATTTGACGCGTCCTCGTCGTTGCGTGACGCGTTAGCCCGGCGCCCGCGTTTGCGCTTCTGGTTCGCAGATTCAGGGGCCTGTTGTTGTTAGAACACGAGTGACTATAACACCAGGGGGCAAGACGAACCATGACTTCCGATATCAAAGCTTAATGATCATCAGAGCCGTTGTATTTCATATGAAGTCGCAGCGAGCGACCAGACTCTACATAGGTCATAGGGATGTTCATGCGTAATGATGTCCAACGTGTGGCAGTTGTGGCTGATGCCAATTAACTGATGTCCACGTTCGGAGAAGTGAAACAAGCCACAGGGGTTCAGTGTTGTGGAGAGTCCCTATGTATTGTACATACATACATACATACATACTGTACACCTGCATACACGGGCACGACGGGCAGCTCGGGCAGCTCGGGTAGGTATTGACACAGCTGGCAGCCTCAGCCTGGCACCCTGGCCATAGCTCCCTGGAGGTGCAGGTGGTGATTAATATTTTGGAGTTCCCCGTTCCCCACTTTAGCTCTCCACTTTGGAAGCTCCAGTTTCGTGGACTTGGTAAGATTGTAGGGACGTACCATACATACAGGCAGCCAGCCAACAGCGTCGGTTAGTTGACACTGCAGCTAGTACACGTAATGTGGGAATCTGAAATCCTAAAAATGATGGGGGAAGGCACAGCAGGTAGGGAAGCAGGTAGGTAGGGAAGCAGGTAGCCTGATGGGATTTTTAGTAATGCCTACAGACGCTGGTTATCAGTTGAGGAGATAGCGTACATGTGTAGGTAGGTTAGCGGTTAGTTCCTAGGGACTAGGTAAGTGACAGATAACATCTTGCCCGCCAATCCATCGTCGCTCCTTGCTTTAGGCCTTTCATGACTGAGCTCCTCTGGCATCATAAAAATTCTAAGACTTCTACTTGTCTCGTCTCACACGTCCGAGGTAAGTCTTCTGAGATCCCCCTCCCGAGTCCCCAATTACATCATTTTTCAATTGATAAAACAAATTTGCTGACGCTCGACGAATCACAGCTATTGCCAATCGATTATCAAGTCGATATAGCAGAGCCTTCCATAGTCCATCTCCATTCGTATAAGATAGATCTGTAGTCCATCGCCACGATGCGCTTCTCCTCAGCTGCTGCTCTTGTTGGCCTGCCGCTATTCGCAGCTGCCGACGTGCCTGAATACAAGGCGCAATTTCAGAAGGTCCTGGGCCCGTACATCGAACAAGCACAGCCGTACCTTGACCAAGCAAAGCCGTACCTTGACCAAGCGAAGCCGTATTTCGACAAGGCCAAGTCGTATGTCCCGAACCCCAACAAGCATGATCCCGTTGGAGCTGCTGAGGCCAAGGCTGGGTCATTAAACCTCGATATCTTGACCATCAACAACTGGAATGAGACTCTGTTTGGGCCTGTGACGCCAGAGACTACGACACCGGTAGAATGGTGGGTTCTATTCACCGGCGGAAACAAGACCTGTTTTGGTAAGTGAATCTGATGGGCCTATCAATTGGTATATAGCAAGAGTATTGCAAGGCGGTTTTTCTAATACCAATCAGGTAAATGCGGTAGAGTTGAAGAGGCGTTCAACCAGACGGCTGCCAAATTCGCTCTCGAACCGAACTCTCCCCACACCGCCCTGATCAACTGCGAAAACCAGCCCGTCCTCTGCAATGCCTGGTCCGCCCCCACTGGCGCAATCTGGATCTTCGATATCCTGCCAGCTCCCGCTCCTATCGACATCTGGACCAAGCGTTTCAACATGACAACCGTGACGTCCGATGACTTGGTGAAGTTCCACGAGGAGGGCTTCAAGTCGACCGCACATTTGCACGATGGGATTTTCCATCCCTACAATGGCCAACTTGCCCAGTATGGCCTCTCCACTGCTGTGGGATACGCTCTCTGGATTATGAATGCTATCCCCAGCTGGGCTTTTATGGTCGGTGTCTCTATGCTCAGCCGGAGCATGATGTAAGATAATACCCGCCCTACCTCCCTATCGTGCATTTTAACCTAATGTGGCAACAGGTCAAACCGCATGCAGAACCAGATGGGCCCTGGTGGTCGCCAGCCTGCTGCTGGCCAAGCCGCGCCCCGATAAGCAACCAAGCAAATATGGATGGATGGGATGACTGGGATGACTGGTATACGACGAATTGCTAGAGTCCCATAATGGTGGTTTGGGTCGAGTGCCGGTCAGGAAGATAGGGGTGGTTTGTTGGTCATGAAGGGTATGGGTCATGAAGGGTATGTTGGTCATGAGGGACAATGTCATGGGTTTGGGATTTCCGTTTCGCTGTAGCCATGTAGTTATAATGTTGGTGGCCGTACCGCAACAACGATGTCACTGCTTAACTCTTCTGCTTGCATATATCTTGTATACCCCGAAGGCCATCGAGAACCTCGGTTTTTAGGTTTGGGTTGGCTAGTCGACCATAACGGAGATCGCTCATATTACCGACGGTCTGTTTGATAGATTCGAGAAGCGAAGCCTCCTCTTCTTCCAGTGTCTTCACCTCTTGCTCCATGTCATTGGCGGCATCTTCGAGTTCGGGTAGAATGGATAGCAAATCATGCGACTTCGGTCGTATCGTATTGGAGGTAGGTCCGAACAGCTGCATACCCAGTCATGATTAATTTCCGCAGTTGAGGTTGTCCGTCTGCGCCGGATATAGATAGCTGAGACCTACAGTTCGCTCGATCTCGATCTCGTCATCCTGCTCCTCCTGCTCTGCCTCCCGCCTCTCCTTGATCACCTGCCGGCGCAAAGCCTTGCCCTGCTTGGCCTGGGCAGTGATGCTCTCGGACACGCTATCGACGATCGCATTGCGCTGTTGCTGCAGGTCCCGGTAGAGGGCTCGGACGTGGGGAGACGACTGCTGCGATTTGGGAAAGAACGAGGTGAACTCCTGCAGGGAAAGGAAGTCCGGAAGCCGCGCGGGCAGGAGCAGGTAGTTGCTGAGGATCGTTGCTTCGTTGGGCGCCATTGTTTGCATTCGGTATTCACCTAAGCCAAGGAGGCCAGGGAGGGCATTCCTCGACAATGGCAGTATATGATTATGATCAAATACTCAACAGTTAAGAGTACGACTAGAAGTGTTAAGGAATGCAAGGCCGTATCAGATATCTAGACTGCTGGATTAGTACAATACCGCATACCACTTACATATGTAGTAGTACTATCTATGTAGGCAGGGTATGTAGTGATTAGTTAGGACCTGATATTATAGGGGCGGAGGGGATATTAGGTGGGCGTTAACCAGTGAATTCACTTAAACGAAGTCGCGTTCTAGAGCGCGTCCGAGCTTTATCCACTTAACCGGTAATCCCTGTTTCGCGACGACTGCGATTGCTGATTTCCCATTTCCCATTTTCCATCATTTGGCATTTGGCATTTGACATTGGCATTCGGCATTTCGCATTTTGCATTTTGCATCAGCTATTGGCAACATTGGCAACGATTGCCCACATAGAAGGGACCTTTCACCTTGCATTGTTGCGTGCCTCATGCCATACAGGGCGTATTGATCACCGTGGTGACAAGTAACAAGAATACTCAAGTAGGTCGCTTGGATCAACCCCATGTGCTAGTCATCTACCGAATGCCAGCCAACCTTGTCGAGCGTACCAAACCTTCTCATCCAGCCAAACTCTAACACACGACACCAGGTCCCGACCTCTTCATCTCCAGTCAAGCATCGGAAAACCCCCAGAGCAGATAAGCGAATCGACGAGAATCATGGCGCCCTCCAAGCATAACCATGCGCCTCCGTACGCCAAGGAGGAGAAGGTCCTCTGCTTCCACGGGGACCTGATGTACGAGGCGAAGATCATCGACATCCGCCAGACCGCCTCCACCACCGCCTCGGGCAGCAGCAGTAAGGATAGCGGCAGCAAGTCCGGCTCTGGCTCCGGCAACGGCGGCAGCTCCGCCGACGACGTCATGTACCGCGTCCACTACAAGGGCTGGAAGGCCAGCTGGGACGACTGGGTCACCGCCGACCGCATCCGCAAGTTCACCGACGACAACAAGCAGCTCGCCAGCCAGCTCCGCGCCCAGGCCACCATGCGCACCCAGGGCCACGGCCACAGCAAGGCCGGCGCCGGCGCCCTCGCCAGCGCCAAGAAGGCCGGCGGTCCCGGCGGCAAGGCCGGCTCCGAGATGAGCTCTGCTCGAGGTAGTGAAGAGCGTGCCGCCGGATCCTCCAGCTTTGCCGGCCGCGGTCCGAGACGGGGCCGCGATTACGAGCTTGAAAGTGTACGTCCAATTTTCTCTTCTTTTCCTTATCCGTCTGTTTTGGTCTCTTGACTATGGTAAGTTTGCATGTATGTCTGCGTGATATGACCTAGAGTACCCTCGGATACGAAATGCCCCTGGACCTTGGAAAGGATCGCCAGATTCTCCTTTTGCGGAATTCAACACAAACAGGGCGCCTCAGCCTTCCATGGAATGCGCCATAATGTAGGGAACCGGACAACTCGAACAGGTGCCACTTTGTATGGATGTATTTTCGAGCCCGCCTGGAGACCAAGTGTTGTTATCGGTGGCACACTCGACCTGTTCCCTCCTCAGCTAGGGGCATGAATCACGATAATGTGCTATGCGCATAACGTGCTTTCATACTATTTTACCCCTGGATCAAGGGCCCTAGCTAGGGACTAAGATCTAAGAAGATGCTCTTCTACATTGGGTAAAGTTGTAGAGGATCAACAATATCTTCCCACGCCGTTCGTCCTACTGAGCCGGTTGGGTCGCTCTCATATTGTGCGCTCTTGAAGGAGCCGCCAATATCATGCTTGTAGAAAGCCGGACACAAGATTCTTCATACCACAAAACTGCTAAAGCCGATACCTCTGGCATGGGGGCAACCATTAGAATACGGGGACGAGCTGCTCTACTTGATATCCAGATATACACGTGGACGAAACGTAGCGGTTGATGTTCATTACCCACCCATATACTACTCTTGAAGTCAAACAGGAAATACCCGACCCCACAAAGTCATTCCGGATGTGCAGATATGATTACATTCATACTGCGCAGTGGAAGAAAGTCCACCATCGATAATGAATCGAGTCGGGCCGAAGCAACACTTTAAATTACAGAAACATGACCTCCTTGGACGGTCATTCAGCAGGGGCCGCTTTATTTCCATGATGGCTCTTCGGCAACCTCATGGTAACTTGAACTCAATCAGCATTGAGACCGACGTTCTATTTACCATCACGGCCTACAATCCCGCCAGATTGATGTCGTACAACATCGATACACCTATTTTCCTATCAAGGATGGCTGCCCTCCTACCTTCAGCAGACGAGTGCAGAACTCTTAGGGCTACTGAGTATGTGGCACGGGACATTGGGCTTACACTATTTGGCACTTCACATCCACGACGTACACCTCAAATCTGCTCAGGGTTCTATACTATCTATTCTACACCCCACAATGTGACAAGGCATCTCATGTTGAGACCTGGTTCTGCTTGTATATTATACACGTCATACATTCACTTGTCACCCCCGAGCAATATGCTGTCCGTCAATCTCAGGAAGAGTTTAGTACCATCATGGCTCAACATGTGATGTCGTTACAGGAGCCATACCATTCTATGCTCACCTAAATCTACCGCTATCCTCCCGCCCAATATCCAAGCTGTTTTCTAGTCTAGAGTATCAGAACCACTGCCCTGATGGAAACATGCTTTACCAAAACAAGCAATTCATATCCCTTCAGATTGATTGCTTGACCAACAAGCTGCCAAACATTCTGGAAAGACCTACTATATGTTCTTCCTTGAACATGGGTTTCCGTGGGATACTGCAGCTCCGTTTATTCGCTGCTAGCTGGTCCTCTCAGATTCAAATTCTAGACAACGCTGCGTTCACTATCGAGCGTTGCTCCCTGGATAGGGGGTGTCGTGGTGGTTTGGTTTACAGTTCGCCGTCATCTACGACGACCAAACCATCTGTTCCCTCTTGAAGAGGAGCGATCGCCATGGTTCTGTACTGCTGCACCTTTGCATGCTCTGTCCAGGCAGCAGCCTAGTGAGCTGCGTCTTCATACACTTCACGTATGTGAGCCGATCTTCGTCACGAATGGGTTCGCCGTCATTTCGATAATGAATCGCCGTCATCACGATCGTACAGCTCTACCTAGTGGGTTGCTTGAGAACCTACATCATCTTATATTTGGCCCTTTGACGCCCCATACACAAACAACACCGTTGGTCCTTTCTTGGATGGGTTCAACCTTGTGTCCACGTTAAGGATCTGCACACCACTCTACTATGAGAACTGCGCCTTTCCGCAAGCAACAGAGCATGCGCTCTTTTTTAGGGGAGAGGTGGTCATGTGTCTGCGACAGCTCTACATACTCCCACATCTAGCAAGCTGTGCGCTCCCTCCGGATAAGGAGAAAGAGAAAATGGTCACACTGCAACTTGGCCCACCTTCGTCTGACAAGCATATAGCCCTTCATCAAAAAAGGGGCTGATCATATATACAATACCCCTCCACATACCTGTTTCTGATAACGACTGTCTCCTACCACTGCCACAAGGTTGGGATCCTGCAGCCATGACCACGTTCATTCGCTCACAATCCAACGGTGTGACTTGCACTTTGGGACTCCATGGCATAGGTAGTACTGGGAGTTGTATAGCCTCGATGTTGTGACGCCCTAGTCATGACAAGCATACCATATTCCAAAAGGGTCCAGCGATATGCATATGCTAGGCATACCTACATCTATCTACAATTGCTCAAGCACGTGCTTCTATGTGCTGTCTCCGAAATCGAGGCAGACGATATGCTTTGGCTCGAAAACTTGGCAGCATATTACGAACATCTTCCCCACGTTCCTTCTCAAGCGAAGTCAGAAGAGGGTTGACTTTCATCTCCCGGGTTGTCAAGCCCCCAGGCCAGCGTTCATTCAATCCTACCACCTTGATGCTGAGCTTAACGCTTTGGTCCCATTATATACTACTTCCACGTCTCAAGACACACTACTTCATCCTCTAGCGTGTTGTTCCTCGGGATGGTGTTGATAATCGCACGGCTATGGCATCACGGACCTGCCTCCCTTTACAAATAGTATATTCTGCATGTTCCTGCATGAGTAGGGGTTGATAGTGTGGTCGTATCCAGGCTCATGCTATGGACCTTCGTCCCTCCGTGATGCTGGCGAACTTCGTTGGTTCCTCAGAAGGATCGACGACTATAGTCCAGCTTGTTCTGATAAGCCCTTATCCCCCCATGCCTATGACGACCTCTGCATGTTGCTTCTCAAACAGGGATGGACAACTACGATTCAGCTTGTTCTATGGACTGCCTCCGTTCCGTGACTATAACAAGTCCTGCATACTATGCCCGGACAGAGGTTGATAGTTATACAACAACCTATCCCATGGACTTGCGACCTTCCAAGACTATTGCATACTGAGCAGGTTGTCCCTCGAACAGACATTGATGACTATATTCCGGCTTGTTCTACAGACCCGCATCCTTCCTCGTTATAGCAACCCTCTCGCGTTACTTCCACAGGGTTGGTTACTATAACTCGGACTTGTTCCACGGCATCGAGTCCTTCCACATTAACACAGCAACCTGGACTTATCCACCATTTCCCACTTAGCCCTTCAATTACCTTGGCCACCTGCAAATTCTTCTTCTTGCTGGTGCCTTGACCTAGGACATGTCACGATCCTACAAGGCCGCTAAACCAAGGATTCTTCTGTCATCTGAGGCTTGACCTCGATTCCCCTTCTTACAATACTTTGTCATCGTTTCGTGGGGTCGTACTACTAGGTCTTTTCCCCCCAGGCCTGACGTTTACCTTTCTCTTTTTCGTATTTTACTTGACGGGATCTTGACGATCAACACCCCTCTTCTATTCGATAAGCACCTGGGAAGTCGTCATCATGAGCCCCGATACGCATCAAGAGGAGTCGGGTATGCATCAACGCCAGGCTGCTGCTGGCTCTGCAGCGTATGTAGGTGACCACGTTCAGGCCCACGTTGCAGCTGATTGGGTGTCGGAAACCGACGAGGATACTCTTCAAGGCGAGACTACTGCCGGATCTGCGTCGGAGACAGAAGAGGATGATCTTCATGACCGATTTTCTGCTCTTTCTATGGTAAGTACAAATAGAAATGCTAGTCAGGACCAGCATCATGTTGGTCGTATTGTGAATGAAACAAATGCGGATGCAGACATACGTCAATCTGGGAGCGGACCTATCCAGGACATTGGCGACCCTCAGCCTAAGGCAGCAAATCCGGCACACCTCAAACGGACATCTATCAACAGTCGGCTCAAACTTGACCAGGGCGAGAAGGATATTCACACTCAACCGAAGACCAGAGCACTCAGGAAGCCAGAACTCACGTACCCCCAAACTCGAACGTCCTTGACCTCTGGAAAACCGCACCGAAAATTTCTTCAACCGACCCCTCAACGAGACCACCAGACCACCAGACCTGTCGGTTTCTGCCACACCTGGAACAATCCCTAGAACCTCTACAACTTCTACAACTCCATCAATCCAGGCTACACCTTGGTTTCTATTCCTCTCTGATTTACATCAACACAACCTGCTTCTGATTAACCCCCGCCTTCGGTATCAATACCAACATAGACTGCCCTGCCCCACGGTTGCCAGGCTTCACAATCACACCTACACAACCAGGACTGTCGGTTTCTGCAAATACCACACTAACCATTCACCGAGGAACCTATCTCCCGGGTGTTCTACCTTATCTACCACTTCTCTACTTTCACTTCTGGTACTTCCTCCATCCTTTACTCAAACCACTCCATCCCACATTCCTTCCAGAACTTCATCAACCAGAACCTCATCAATTCATCAATCAGAACCCCATCAATTGATATTACACACTTTTCTCCTCGGCTTCTACGCCAAGTACATCAGTGATTACACGATCGTATTCGTTGACTTCTGAACCGCCGAATCCGGTTGCTTCTTCTTCTGGACCTTCTACCTTGCCTGTAACCAGAACGACCCTTCGGTTTTCGGTACCTTCTACCTACACCGTCTACCTTGTCTGTACCTAGAACAATCCCTTAGTTTTCGGTACCTTCTATATCTTCTACCAACACCAACACACTAGATACACCTCCAGTCTCGGCATCTTCTATTACATCGCCAGTTACTCAGACCGCGCCTTTACTTTCACTGCCTTCTACATCATCACCAACTAGAACCGAATCTTCAAATTCTGGTTCTACAGTATCTACAACAACTCAACAACTCAGCAACGAGTCCTTTCTGATTCAAACACCGCTGAAATGGCTGCCACGAGAACCTCACGCAAGCCAGCGACGGCCGCGCCTAAGCAGCCTAGTCGCGTCACCAAGAATGCTGCCCCGAAGGCAAGCAAGAAGTCTTCCCCGAAGACTGCAGGCGAGAAACCTGCCCCGAAGGCTGCTGTTAAAACACCTTCTCCGAAGACTGCTGGCAAAAGACCTCAGAAGGCAGGATTGGCTGCAACTGCAGCATCCTCCAGACCTCGCCGGTCGGCTAGGGTTACCAGAGCCTCAAGAGCCTCTCTACCCAAAGAGGCATTCCAGGTCGGTGTTGGGCCTGTTGATCTCTCCGATGAGGGCATCGAGAAGCGTAGAGCACTCTTCACGCAATGGGAGGCTCAGTATGCCGTGGATGGGGAAGCGGCTTATCCTTATCTTACCGCGACCCCCTCCACTACGCATCGATACCTGAACAAGGCAAATAACTTCGTTCCGAAGGATGACCGATTTGTTGCGCCGAAGGTGTACTCACCTCCTGAGCACCCGAAGATCACTGAAGCCGAGAAGAAGGGCACCCTCACTCGAACAAAGTTGCTCTATTATGCGGGAATGAACCGCATAACACGGGTGCCATTTGCTGGAATTCCCAAGCCAGAGGGTGCACCACGCCGGCTCAAGGAAATCCACTTTGCCGACCATGGGGATGCCGGCCTCCAGGATACCAAAATGGAGGACATCCCCAACGAGGATGCCCATATGGAGGACACCAGTCCTTAGGCCACCGAGCTTGAGGACAACAATCAGGATACCAACTCCGAGGATACCAGCGCTGTCGGGGTACTCTAGGAAACAATCATCAAGACATGCATGCTGACTAACTACTATTGTACGACGTACTTTTTGGAACTCGATTTTGCTAACATCCCATAAAGGAGGACGCTTTTCACGCACGACCATCTGTCAAGCTCAAGATCCCGGATGGTTTGAAGGCCATCCTCGTTGATGACTGGGAGAACGTCACCAAGAACAACCAGCTCATTCCTCTTCCCCACCCCAAGCCTGTCTCTAAGATTCTGGAGGACTACACTGCATACGAAGCGCCCAAGCGTCCTGAGGGTTCCGCGCAGGTTGACATCCTTCATGAGACTCTCGCTGGACTGAAGGAGTACTTTGACAAGGCGCTTGGCCGTATCCTTCTCTACCGGTAAGTTTGCGATTCCGCCCAAACGGCAGAGTATAGCCCACTGACTATTGAATCAGATTCGAGCGAGCCCAATACTCTGAGGTCGTGGCGAAGTGGAACTCCAGCGATCCTGAGTGGGAGGGGAAGAAGACGGCCTCGGACACCTACGGCGCGGAGCACTTGATGCGTCTCGTCGGTAAGTCAGAGCTTTGCTTATTGCTATGTTCTATTTCAAGTCCTCTGCTAACCATGCCTACCTACAGTCTCCCTCCCTGAACTCGTGGCCCAGACCAACATGGATCAGCAGTCCGTCAACCGCCTCCGCGAGGAGATGACCAAGATCACGAACTGGCTGGCCAAGAACGCGGAGCAGTACTTCCTGTCCGAATATGAGGTCCCCAACTCCGAGTACATCGACAAGGCTAAGAACTAGACGGCCAATCCCTGGGCACATGCACTCTCGGTGGATTGGTACTCCATGACTAGGAAGATGGTGGGCTTGACGGAGGGATTGGATCTGACGATGGAGCTGAAGCAAAGAGGTCTCTCACTTTCTGATGGCAGTTGTATTCCCCCAAGCTACACCATAATGATATCCCCATTCACCACGGCGTTTCTCCCGGGCCTTTAACTTGCCCAAACGGGATGGTATTTTCCTTTCAAGTAGCTAATGAAAAACTGCGTCTGCGTTTTACTAAACCTTATTGTTCTGATCATGGTACTAATCTAACCTCAAACATGAGACTGTGTCACTGTATTTCTTGAGGTGAGCAGAGCAATCTTTACTGCCATAGGACTGGCGGTAGACGGGCTCATGACTGCTGAGTTCTAGGGGAAAGCGCTCGATAATAACTCGGCGAAGAAAAGCAAAGCCCTAGTAGGTAGGGAGGTGTCACCTCCTTGTATGTAGATTATATGACACCCCTCAGGCTGCCACCATTCCCAGGTACAATGTGTAGGGGCTCTCCTATTATCCGGCTTCCTATTGGCCAGCCCCCGCCCCTATTGCCCCGCTTTTTGTTTGTCCAGCC